>JAFVLL020026037.1:0-34293 GCA_021397915.2 Tor tambroides
TCTGCAATTTTCTGGCGTTATTTTATGATTGTTTGGGCAGTCTCAAGCTATAGCTTAAACTTCTCAAAATACAGTCCTCTTCAGATTAGTTTTAATCCATGCACAAATAAATTAACGTAATCTTTATCTAATTCTGATTGGGTGGGCAAGACTGTCATTTGGTTGGGCTCAGCTCACCCCTGCCCATGCCTGGAGTCGGCCCTGTTTGCCAGTATTTGAATTGTACTTTACTTTTTACAACACCTCTTTTCAATTAGGCATATTGTTACATATAATAAGTTGCCAGAGAAGTATACATTCATCAGAGGAAACAGATCTAGCAATGCCTGCCTGTCAGTACTCAATCTTGTCCACTTTCCTGCCATTTATTTCCAATCGACTAAATCCAAAAACCTTCATAAGCTGGTTCAGGTGTTTGATATGCATTAGAACTAAACTCTGGAGGAAGGTGAACCTCTAGAAGAAGGACTGAGTACCTCTGTCCTATATCAACGCATGCAAACTGTAGAGTCAGTAAAATAATGGCACAGCAGTTGTTTATGTCATGGCCACCTGCTGGCTAATGTTGTCATGAGATCTTGATTGTCGCACTACTGTTTTTCCGCCGGATTGACAACTTTTCCAAAGAAAAGGATGTTGTCATTTTTTTGGTCAGTGATAAAGATCATGAATGGATGGTCAAAATGCAAATACATCATTGGGTCGTAGGAAAACGGAATACCAAAAAGTCTTGTCACTGCTGCTGCAGTGGTTCCTTTCTCATCTATATCCAGAGTGGCCTTATGCAAAGCCTGAAATTGAATCAGAGTGAGTCCTCTTAAAAATGGGTGTGTGTTTTTTTTTTTTATTAAATAGTACATTAAATATTTTCAGTAAATTTTAAATCATAATTTAGACAGTGATCTAGAAACTTTACCTTTGAAATGAAAATCATTTCCTCTGAAATTCCTGTGAAGTTGGCTTTATCTGTAAACATATCAGCCATTCCCAGTCCTTTCAAAATATCATTCAGGGGATATGATGTTTTCAGAGAGAGCTTGGGGACATAAATGTCAACTTTTCTGAAAGACAAGATAAATCATTGACTGGCTGGTCAATCTGGAGAACTTTAAAACATTTGAACATCTAAAAGCTTTTATGAATCAGTCCTTAATTTTGATATACATGAAATAATTATGGCAACCAACCTTTTTCTGACAGCTGTCCTCCACTTTTCAATGTGCTGTCTAGAGATGGCCATCTCCAGATCTTTCACGGTCTTAGGTTCAACAAATATGTCATTATGTGGGACAACCAGAAACATGGAGAAAGAGTCGTTGTAGTCTAGACAGAGGACTTTAGAAGTGAGATTGACATCATAATAAACTTTGAGGGATGCGTACTTGTGCATCATTTGTACTGGAACTGTGGTCTCAGCGTCCACATGAAATGTACTTTGATGGGTCTTGCTTGGATCAAATGACACGTCCCATTTTCCTTTGGAAGAAAAAGTTACATTTTTAAAGGGATCTGAGACAATGGCATTACCAGATCTACAAAAGTTTGTGACTATTGTATAGGGGTGGGTATGTGTGTGTGCGTGTTTACTAGTGCTGGGTAAAAAATATCGATATCTCGATATTAATCGATTCTCATTTTTGCGGAACGATATCGATTGTTAAATCCCAAGAATCGATTAGTGTAGCCTGTTTTCAGTTAATGGACGGAACGTTGAAGGGCACTTCCCATCCAATATATCGCAATAAGCAGGCACGTGCACACAGACATCAGAGGGGGATGCATAATAAAAGCACCTGCCCTTTTATTCCTCGTGAGAAAGTGCCCTTTTTTTCCGGGGAGTTTTTTTTTTTTTTTTTTTTTTAAATAAATGAATATATGTGTGCGTGTGTTTCTGTTTGCGCACAGCTTTCCCTGTCAAACAAATAAAAAAAAATCAAAATATCAGGTCAGGTCGGGAAATGTTGAGAGACTGTCAAGTTCCGATGCCTTTCTCCCCTCCGCGTCTCTGCAGCACAGCAGTGTAGCACACATTGATCGGCACATGCACATCACAGACAGGCAGAGAGCCTCCCTCTCTTTCGAGTTGTTTGTGTGTTGGTGTGGAGGTAAGTGGTGATGAACAAAAGACTTAACTACCTGTGCCTTGAATTTACAGCTAATTATCCAAAAGACAAGTGTAGTTAATTTGTCTTGCTAACATCCATGACTCATGAGAGCTACTGCGGATGTAAGTTAGCTAAAGTTTAGCTAAGGCAGGAAGTCTAGTAGGTTAGACCGGTGCGCGTTCTTTCACTGCATGATTCAGTTTATTAAAATGCGTTTAGAATGATCACAAAATTCAAGATATGGGGGGCAGAAATGTATATATTTATATCATTTCAAATAGTTAATCAGCATCACGCGAAGACCGACGTTTTTTCCACCAAAAAGCAGCATGATTACAAATGTGATATTGATTTTATACCGCAGTTCAATAAACAAGAATTTAATATTAATACACTTACGTTTTAGTCACAGTATTGACTGTTCTTGCTCTATTTAGCTAACAAATATAATTCCAATTTGCGTCTCTGAGCAACATGACGGTGTTTTGTTCCTGAATGAATCAACCGTTTAAATGATTCGGTTCAATCACAATGACTCACTTATTAACAGTGACTTGCTGCCACCTACTGGCAGTTTTAATTTCACATTTAAAGTATCTTTTCATTTTTTTTAAAATAATTTCAAATATCAGTATTCAACGTTTTATGTTTAAAATATCAAAACATTATTTATGCATTTGTAACTGCAGGTTAAATACATTCATGTCCTGCATTAAACAGTGTGTAAATGCATCTAAATGCCACTTCTAATGCAGCTTCTGTGTTTTCTCTGCATTGCAAAGATTAATTTTGTCAATACTGATTTTAATTTGCTTGGCAACAGCCCAAATGACTTATTATTCTAATTGACTGATTCAATTTAAGAATTTGACTGAAAAGATGATGCACACTTTTAAAAAAAAATGGCATTATAAAGGTAAAAATGCCCATAAAAGGTAAAAATCAATTTAAACTTATTGGAAAAGATTAATTTCTATAACTGCTATGAACTGATCACCACAGAATATGAAGAATATCAAAAACTTTAGGTGTCAGCTGTCCACGGTAGTCCTTAAGGTACAATAACACACTCAGCAAAATATTGTCTAATTATCGTTATCGATAAAATTTCAGAAAATATTGAGATATATTTTTTGTCAATATCGCACACCCCTAATATATTTAACGTTTTGTTTAGAAAAAAAATTAAAATAAATATGAGAAGTGTCCTTTTTCCACTTGAGCCCCTGCCCCTCAAAATGTCTGTGCACGTCCCTGGCAATACGCATTGTGCTTTGGTAATTTTAATATGAAACAAAGTCTCATATTTCAAATTCTGTGCATTGTAATGCAGTATTCAAACAATAAATGCCGTTTTGGCGCTGTTTTATGTGAAGCGACAGATCGCTGTAGCGCCTCAGTTCAACAGACGCGGCACGTGAACTGATCATCTCCTCCACATTAATACCAGTTTCAGCACAAAATAAACATGACTAAACATCCGAAGGTAAGTTCCGAAGAAACTTGTGTGTGTCCAGAATCTGCATTAGAAGTGGCATTTATTGAGTCGAATCGAATCGGTAATAGAATCGAATCGCAACCTTGTGAATGAGAATCGAATCGAATTGTGAAATTTGTGTCAAAACCCAGCCCTAGTGTTTACCTTGAAAATATATGTAAGTGAGAAGAAACATCAAAGTGTCAGATTCCAGATCATCAACAGCTTGGTCTATTTTCCCATGTGTTTTTTCCTTCACATACGTGTTAATTGTATCCAGTGTTTCTTTGACACTGAAATCCACAGTGAAGCCATCAGAGTGGTAAAACTCCTTCATCTTCTCCAAGAACTCAGGAAGGGGCTTCAATTTGTCACTTATATATAGAGCACTGCCAACGTCATTGTCTACCCCTGTCCTCTGCTCGATTTCTTCCAGGAGACTGTGGTACATCTGGTGCATTTCTTCAGTGCTGAAGAACGAGATGTTATGACCGATGCCACTGAGAAGCTGCTTTTTGGTTTCACCACCAGCTCCTAAAGACAGCTCAGAAAGGGCCATGGACACACTGAAGGGAGAGAAGAAGATGTTCTTGGACTGATAATCGGGCATTTCTACAAGCTTCTTGTACAGGTGAAAAGCAAAATCATTGTTCATCTTTATCAGTGACGGGAGTTTATCGCTGATGGAACGTTGTGGTAAAGTCTCTTGATTCCCATGAACTACTGCAAAAGCACAAATCCACAAATATATGATGTTCCTTTCCATGGTCTCGTTTGAAGGCCCTGAGGAAAATGAACAGAAAGAGTTTTGCAACATTTTATTGACAGAAATGCAGCAAATTGTCAAGACAGTTTAACAGAAAAACTGTTACTAACTATTCCTGTTCCAAACAATATCCTAAAAGAGTTTGAAAAATATATTTTAATAATTCTAAGATTTCTAAGACCTTTCCAGACTGCTGCTGCTTCTCTTTCCCCAAACTGGACAGAATTCTAAAGTATATGTACTGAAGTTTGATCATCAAACAACCTTTACTCTGCTTACAATTTATTTTACTCTGCAAAGAAAAGTAATTATTAACCACTAAGAATGGACTCAAATCAGTGTAGTCAATAAACTTTTGCAGTTTAACCACATTGATAACAGCTGATATATACTTGAAATATTTGCCATCATTTTCAAACTGATTCCATATTCATTATATATTTCTTTATATACTACAGTAGATTTTAATTTATATGTTAATATATTCTAGTGACCTCCTTTACATGACTCCCTGCATGATCTGAGATATCGATGCACTTGCTGTTGAAATACACACAGAAAACTGTGTAGGCTGGGTAAAGAGAAGTCAAGCCATTGATCTTCAGTGTCAGCAAAATCCTTTACTGAAAAGATGTGACACATATGTGACATTATAAGAAGAATGCTTACAACAATATTGTAATATTGATGACCTACTAAATCCCCAAAAAGTGCTGTCTGCACATTGAACAAATATAGCCAGACTACAGAGGTCTATCAAAAATGTCTTTTTATTACATTTTGATTAGCATAGTGAAAACACACACACACACACACACAAAATGCAGTGAACTAAAAACAGACCAGTGAGAAGACATTTCAGCCCACAGCTTTCTTCAAACAACAAATCATCCTGCTTGTATGTATGATTACAAATTGAGACCAGCTGAGCTTATTCAGGAGGGATCTTTAGAATTACAGTTTAGGGATTTTGTGCATTTTTTTTCTTGCTCCACGCAGCTGAGATCTTTTTGGAGCGCATACAACCCAGAAACGTGATTTGAGGGGGGGGCCCCCAAGTCAATATGCTCTTCAGGGGGCCCAGAAACCAAACCATAGTGGTGCCCCTGGCTGACCTTGTTAATCAGACCTCACGGCTAGCTCTCTCCTGCAGTGCTTGCTGCTGTGAGGTCAATTCACGTTTGCACTGTGCGCACATGTGTATAATTTTTGCCAAGTCTCCATAATTCAACACTGTGTGTTACAATGCTTCCCCAGACATCCTGAGAGCTCATTTGCTAAACCCATGTTTTGTTGGAGGGTTCTCTGGAGGGGCTAAAAGCCCTTCAGTTGCCAGTAAGTCTTACATAATTAGAAACTAACACTAATGAGAAGGAAAAGGACAAATGGAGTGGAATCAATGGCTCATGGGGGTCAGAAAGAATTAATACCAGACTGCTGAGAGGCCTGCAAGCAATTAGATGTGGACCACTGAGACACAAGTGTAGCTTCTTCAGATCAGTCAGGCAGCAAGGAATGCTGAAAGGTGTGATTTAGGACTAGAATAGCGTGAACTCAGCAAACCGCTGCTCTGACTCAAGACCCCCTGGTCTTTCTGGTACTTCAGGCAACCAACAAAATGAACCAATTAATACACGTTAAAGCAACTGTAAGTTTTTTTTACCTCGAAATATCAGTTTCTAAATCATTTTGATGGTAGACTGACTTCTAATAAGACGAATGGCTTCTATTTAGCTCCCACGCTCCATCAGAATGTCTGTTCTGAACCTGCGTCTCATTTTGGAGTCTGCATACTCCGGAGGTCTCATTTGTGGGCTGCATACATCATCAGTTATGTCTTATTTAAAGGTATCATAGGTGATTGTCTTCAGAAACATTTTTTGTTATTCTGGTTGAAAGTCTCTTCACATCCTGATAGCAGTCATTAAGTTAAGTGGTCTAAATGTATTTATCTGTATTTATATATTCTGTGGAAGGTGTAGGACCAAGAAATGTCCGTCCAATCAAAACGCTCGGTCCGAGCGTTTTAATTGTCTTTTCTACCTGTCTGTCAACGTATGTATTTGCATACCTCTGCACACCCTGTTCGCGCAGACACGATACGTCATCAACGCAATCACGCACGCTGTGCAGACAGAGCGAGAATGGCAGGCAAACATCAACAACCCAGTCTTCCTTCCTGGTATTGTAGTACTTTTACTAACTGTGCTATAAAGTTTTCTCACTGGTGAATGACACATGATGTAGCCCAGCGGTTCCCAATTCCAGTCCTCACGTCCCACGCTCTGCATATTTTGCATGTCTCGCTTAGTTAACACACCTGATTCAGATAACCAGCTCATTAGAAGAGAGCTGCATGCATGAACTGTGTTCCGACTGACATGCTCCCTACACAGTGTTCATTGCTCTCTACTCCCTGAGCAGGAAATCCGTTGAAGTTTACTTCACTTCGAACATTCATTCACGGATTGCGCTGCGCAGCATCTTCACACACAGACGAAACTTACTAGAGAAGTGTGACATAATATACCTCTGTAAATAAATACCATTTAAATTCACGTCTAGCACACTTTAATTGCCCTTTGTATGGAACATATATGCTTGCTTTGAACTGGACCGTTGATGTAGCCTATTGTAGTAATTTAATGTTGTCTCTGGTATTCTGCTCTTTGAGCGTATGTGTGTTCAGGGGGCGTGGCTTTGGACGGCGATTGCAGGGAGGGTGGGACATTCGCTTTCAGTGCTATCAGGCTAAAGTTAGCATTTTTCGAGATCTCCAACGGCACCTTTAATAAAATTGACTAAAATTTTAACCGTTACTCTTCTTAAATGAGGCTGCTCTGGGTGTATGCGAGAAAAAGACCGATTGGTTTACGGCAGCAACAAATGCCTGTGTACTTCTCTGTAGTTAGGACAGTGATATATTTACCACAATAAATTTAATTCACTTAACAGTAGGGGGCTCCAAATCGCAAGAATACACATACTGTAACTACATCCAGTTGTTTTAAAGAGGGCAGATGAAAGAATATTACACTCTTATAATAACTCTTATCAACACCGTAAAAATAATAATAATAATAATTAATTATTTTTTAAAAAGGCTGAAAAGATTTTTCAATTTACAAGAAAATACTATTTCAAGTCTTTTAACTTTTAATTCAGTGTTTTATTACTCGCTGATTCTTTGTAAATATTTTTGAAATTTACTTGCAATTTCTGAGTGAAAATTGTTTGTACACCAAGTTTTTTTCAGTGTAGCTTACTCATAAACAGGAAAATGGACTGCAAACTTTTGTTCATGTTCAGTACATTTGTGCAGGTTACTTCAAGGATGAACATTACTGTAGCAGCCATGATTAATAATTGAACATCACTGTTGTGTACTCAAAGTTTTACTCACTTGTTCATTACCTTGCTTGGCAACAAAAAACAAAACAAAAAAAAAAAAACTGCTTTTAATAATAAATGCCTTTTTGCGGTGGCTGGCAACGAGTACAAACAGACGTCTTAAATAACAGTGTCCTGCCTAATGGCCTGGCATCTGTTTAATGATGCAATGAAAATCTATAAAAAATGATGCCATAGATTACATAATAAAATTAAGCAGACCAGCAGCCTTCCATTGTTTCTTAGATTCCCAACTGCAATATGTTATTTGAACACACAGTATTGCGATGATAAAAAAAATAAAAAAATCACAAAATGTTCTCATCTCTTTTATAAATATTTAAAACTTCCAGGAATGAGGAAGCTGGTGAGCATTAAAACACAATGCCTAAATTGTGACTTGTGAGTGGGTGTGTATGAGAATGATGACCTTCTCAATGCCAAATACTGATCTGTTTCCTGACCACTGGGTGAGATGTCTAAAATGAGTACGACTGAAGGAACTTGATAGCAAATTTAACTCTATGTGAATTCCAGGGGAAGCATTTGAGGTTGTTGTCTGAAATTAGTCAGAATGTTCTGCCAGTTTTTCAGTGGTTTGGGGGGACTGTTCTTCCATTTGCATTCCATTCCTGTCCTGTTATAACCTTGCTTGAAATCGTTGCTCTGTTCTTCTTAGTAAGTTAGTAAGGATGTTGTTGTTAATACTTTCAGAAAATGAATTGTTCAGGAATAAATATTTCCAGTGCATTTCAACCTTCAATGACGTGACAGAGTTAATTAGTAAGGAAATCACTCTGAAAACATGCTGACGGACAGATGGTCTGTTTTTATCCCATCAAATTCACCATGGATTTTGTTTAGAATATTCCGGATAAAACACTTGACCATTTTATCTAATTTATGTATATACTCTAAAATCATTGCATTTCTGTCATTTCGGTGACAAGCTGAGGGAGTTTGTTAATGAAGCACTTTAGTGTCCTGCTGTCAGCAAAAGAGTCAGTGTCATTCAGTTTGAAATGAATGCTTAAAATACAAATCAGTCTAGAAGAATTTCAGTTCTTACTATCAGTCTTGAGTGAATTGAGTGGTCTTTCTTTAAATAGTTAAAAACAACAGACATTGTGTCGCCACAGAAGTAATACAACAAAACAAAAACTTTTGTGTTTTGAACTTTTCTATTTTTAACAGTGCTCAGGGAATTGATATTACTCTCAAAACCAATCACGTTAAGGTTTTTTGGACAATTGCATGTCTGCTTCAAGCAATTTAGCTAATGTTGATACGATCAATCTCAATTTCAATGTCAGCCAAATGCTTGATCTAACATCCTGAGGTAATAAAGATCTTTCTGTAAATTTGATCCTCAGCTGGCAGCAGTTTCTCAAACATTAGTCATTAGCAATTTTTTTCAATTAGTAAATGAATTTGAAATAAATTGTCACACACAATGTACGTCAACGATTCAATTTAATTGAGTTTTACCCAAAACAGACATGCTTTGCCATAAAAGAAAAAGGCCATTTAAAGAAAACCCCACTCTTGGCCTCTGAATACAAATATCCCGGAACTCATTCTTAACAACAAAAAGGCTCCTCAGTTAAAGCTTTGTTAAGCTGCAATCTATCTGTCACGCTTATTATTACACCCATTGTTTCTTATTGCTTGCGGTTCTTGAGCACAGTTATCAAGCCTGCAGGGGGCAGCACTAATCTCAGTCAATTACAACTCATTAAGCTTTATTAAAGGGTCCAGTCAGAAAGAAAGAGGCCTTCATGCTCATTTTGTTATATTGAATAACTTTAGCTCATAACTCCGCTACTTACAATATCTTGTTTAACATAAAATGTATGATTTATAGGCCTGCTTCCATTAGTATCCTCTAAGCATGGCACAACTCCAGAATACTCATTAACAAGCATCAGAGGATGATGAGAGTTCATGTTACTGATATTTAACCTTGTTCAACTCTTATAACAGAGCATACTAATTATGTCATACAGGAAGTTGTTGTTCATCTAATGCTGTTTCCATCATGTAATGTTTATGCCTCAAGTCAGTAAACAGCTCAGTTTTATTTTTTGCTTTAACAGCAACACTATATTTGTATTATTAGTTCATAAATTTGAATTTTCCCAAAATTACTTACATAATAGATTCGGTAGAAAGCAGAAGAGGCTTGGTAACTTGTCATCTCAAGATCAGGTTCATAGTGAACATTTAGAACCAAAGGTGTTATTTAAATGTGATTGTAGTATACTGTATATATTTTCATAACTTTAAAAACCACTTTAAAGCCATTTAAACCTTTAGTCATTTAAATTCATGTGGAGCTTTAAAGTTTATTTCCATATTTGTACCCACTTTACTTGAACACTGGGTTCAATTTAAACACTTTATAGTGAAATAGTTTTTGTCATTTGAAACACATTACATTATTTCATATGTGTACACAGTTGACCACATTATCTGTTGTTTTGTTTTCAGCAGTAAATGAATCATTGAGTAATTAACCTCTACATTACCCCTTACATTTAAAGACAATTTTGGGATTAGTCAAACTCATTACCCCCTCTAGAGAATTGGAACTAGTTTACTCTTTTATTACAGAGACTCAGTGTCATAGCAGTTAGGGGGTCTGCATCCTAATGTTTTCAGAACAAAGATGATCATCCTTTTCCAAGTTTCATTTTATGTTTCAGTCCCATGATTCTCATACACACTTCCACAAATGCAAATTTTCACCTTTATTTAATTGTTCCCTAATACACATCAGATGTTTATGAATATAAATGTCCTCAGTGTAGAGAGTTTGACGTGTTGTTGTCCTACTGGGCTTTTTGAGGGATGTGCACCTTTCCATATGCAAGTAATAGATTTTTTTAAGAGAACAGGGCAGTCTTCTGAAATAGTTGGTGGAATGGCTTTGCACTTGATTTATGGCCCATACCATCCACCTTCCAAAATGCATGTTAAAGGAATAGTTCACCCATTTTGCTAAAATTGATGTAGATGTTTGTTTCTTCATAGGAACAGATTTGGAGAAATTTAGCATTACATTAGTTGCTAACCACTGGATCCTCTGCACTGAATGTGTGGCGTCAGAATGAGAGTTCAAATCCACAAGTAATCCATACGACTCCCGCTGATCAATTAAAATCTTGTAAAGTGAAAAGCTGTGAGTTTAAACCAAACAAATCCATCATTAAGGTGTTTCAACTTCAAACTGTTGCCTCTGGCCAAAATATCCATAATCCATAATAATGCTTCCTCCCATGAAAAAGTCAATCTCCTGTTTTCCTCTTACATCAAAATCCACAGATTTGTTTAAAACTGTTTTGGACTGTTTTCCATTGTAAACAGTGCTTGATCTGTGCATATTTCTCTCTTGAATCAGAATAGACTAATTTTTCACTGGAGAATGCAATATTATGGATTGAGCCGAAAGCAACAGTTTAAAAATGACTTTGTTGGATTTGTTTATTCCAAACCTGCAGCTTTTTGCTTCACAAGGTGTTAATTGATGGACTGGAGTTATCTGGATTACTTGTGGATTATTGTGATGTTTTTATCAGCTTTTTATAACTCTCATTCTGACGGCACCCATTCACTGCAGAGGATCCACTGGTGAGCAAGTCATATAATACTAAATTTCTCCACATCTGTTACGTTGACTAAAACAAACTCATCTACATTTTGAGTCCCAGGGCAAATTGTCATTTTTGGGTGAATTATTTCTTTAACATTCTTGAACCTCAATTTATATAATATACAGTATGTTTTGCTTCTCTTCCTCACTGTCATTTTAAATGCCCCATTTTGCATAATGTTAAACATGGTGCAACATTTCCTACTCAGTCTTCTTAAATTACACGTCTCTGTCTCTTGGGTTCATAAAGTCTCTTGCACAGAAAAAGAAAGCTCAAGGCTTCAGTATAGCCAATATGCACATGTAAAGCAATCACTCACCAGTTAAATCAAGCAGATGCTCCAACCTGGTGAGCAATTCACAGAGTAATGAACTGAAAAACCCATTTTGTCTAAGATGCTTTCCAGACATGTGACCATAGTGAGATACACATTGGTCCCTGGGTGTCACATTTCTCTTGGATTTATCCACAGAGACTGTTCACATCTTGTTCTCACTCACTAGCCATACACACTGGCCAAAAATCTGTCATGCAGGACTGTGACCAAAACACCAACCAGAGACATTAACCTCATACCATCACAGACCTTGATTGGAAACTGTATGACTTTATCTGACAAGCAACATTCACATGACCTGAACTAGGATTTAATTTAAAAACATGAGTTCATGAGTTTGATATTTGATGTGTCATGTTCAGTCATCTCTTTATGCAACATAGAGTGACTATTGTTTACTGAGACGAGGAGGTGTTTCCTGGACAACTCCATTGCACTTCCAGAGGCCAGTTTATCAACACCTGGCAAACGTCTGAGCACTGTCAGCGTGCCAGATGAAGATTGAGCAAATGTAATGAAACTTTTTCTTCACTGGCCAACTGCCACCTCACTGACTTGACAAACAAACAATCATAAAAAGCAATGTGATTTTCACTGCATGGTAAATTCATAATAACCATGCTTTATCATGCCAAAACAGCAGTAAACATTTTAAGGTATGTGATTAATGTTGTAATTAAAAATGCTGTATTTATGTATCAAGACAGAAAGTCTTTTTTGTTCCAGTAGTCCCACTTTCAGGCCTGGCAATTTATACCTCCTTAATTCATGACTAATCATGGCAGATGGATTTTCTCAGTCTCCATTTACTGTCATTGAGGTCATATTATTTATTTAACAGATACACTGCGGGTCTCCAGAGAGATACATTCAAAACAAACAACTGCTGAAAAAGTAAATGAAATAAGTAGGAAGAAATAAACACTGCGTAAAATGAGCAGCTTTTGAGAATTGTAAGATAGTTTGAATGGGTTGTAATCTATAAAATACAAATGCAATCTTCTGTCCCAAAAAATGTGTTTAGTTCAAATCATTCATTTATTCGTTTGTTCGCTTGTTTGTTCATTCATTTGTTTCCTGTGGCTATTAGTGCTACAGAAATAACCAGATGTTCTTCTGTTGCTATGGTTACTTTGCTGAGAAAATATCTTGCTCTGAAGGACCAATTGTGAGCTTTGAAAGTGGAAATTAGGAAAAACAACAATTAATCTATATATTATGTAATCTATATATTATATAATATAACCTATATATTTTATATACAAATACCATGAGAAGACATTAAAGGAACGAAATAAAGTGTGTGTAGAAACCATGAATAAATTATTAATAGTTAATTTAACCTGTGGACTGTTCATCAATGCGTAACAGTGATTCATGTCAATCTGTCTGAATGACAAGTGTAAGTTCTTTACTACAGGACTCCTGCAATTTGGAGTTTCAGTGGAGCTCAAACAAAAATGTGGAATACAGTTTGAAATAGAACATAAAGAAAGGCTTATATTAATTATACAAGCACCCTTTTAATTACTTAAATTAATATACACATTCAAAAAATTTCAGCCTTTACTGTTTGTGTTTAATTTTGCAGAATTGCTGTCTTGTTTAAGAATAACTAACGCTATCTCACGACCAGTTCATACGTATTTTACGAGGTGGCTAATTCGCACGACCTCAGTCGTATGATTTTGTATGATTTGTCTAGACATCAGTGACGGGTAGGTTTAAGTGCGGGGTTAGGTGTAGGTCACTCGTATGAATTTGTATGATTTTTGCTAAATCGTACGTATTTTACGAGTTCTCCAATTCGTATGAATTCGTACAAATGACCTACACGTAACCACCTCGTAAAATATTAACTAATTGCTGTGAGATCAGGTGGGAATAACAACTAACATATCATAGTTCCCTAATAAATCAAGATCTACCTCAAGATACCATTTATCTGTGAAAATACTGCATTTTAAATTGCAGAGAATCAATCATTCTACCACTGAGATGTGCATTGATTTTTTTTTAACCAGTATTAAAAAATAAAATGTATTTCCACAGCATCATGCATCCATGTATCATGTGGCAACCAGAGTGACCAGCAGCAAGGTTTCTTTTTGTCACTGCAGAAGCAGAACAATGAACCAGGGGTAGCCATTTAATTAGGCTGTCAGATCTGTTCAAAATCAATTTAGGGTCCATATGTGAATTTCAACTCGAACAAAAAGATCCATGAATCTAATACAGGCTGGTTTCTGGATCTAAGTGGATCTGTTCAGGTCAGAATACAAACAATACCACCTGGTTAAGTTTACCACCATCTTCAGATTACTTTCACGTACTACCTTTTTAAATCATGCAGCTTTACATAAGCTGCACACATGCCAAAGATAACTCTCAATTCCATTTTATTTTTGAAAAGGTTTTGATTCCAATGCTTTGTGGACCAGAAACAATCGATAATTGCTCTGACATTTTTTAAATGTAATAGAACAATGTCACAAGTTTGAACACAACAAAGCACAGAGATCAAAGTTAATCTAAAAATCATTTATCAGTTATGCCCCCAGTAATTATAATAGATATAGGACAATGCATGAGGCAATACAAGAAAGAAAAAAGCAATACACATCTCTTCAAATGTCAGCTGTCTTCAAAGGACCCTGCTGTATAGACCCTTGGAAGTGAACTGAATTAAAATGAGTCAGTACTTGGATGTCTCGACTCATCATATGCAACTGAATGTCCAGAGCATTACAAGAAGACACTCATTGGAATGATGGCTGAGGTCCTCCAGGATCTGAATGAAAGACTTCTTGCCAATCTAACTTGCATTAAATCCTGGCAGGTTATCAAAATTACTATAATAGAGGTGGAACTCTGCCATTTGCATCTAAGAGCCAAGAATCAACTACCGATTAAGCAGGCAGACTGGATGAACTGGCATTGGTTTTGTCTCATTATA
Source organism: Tor tambroides (assembly GCA_021397915.2). NCBI lineage: Eukaryota > Metazoa > Chordata > Actinopteri > Cypriniformes > Cyprinidae > Tor > Tor tambroides. The sequence goes on from JAFVLL020026037.1 coordinate 14,685, forward strand.
GCCAGCATTATATATAAATACCGTCACAATAACTATCACTTAAGATGTTTAAAAAGACCATATGGTTTGTTAATTGCTGATTATTCAGACCAGTTGTTAGTTGTCACGCACATATCTGCATTTTACAAAATCCAGCAGCGATTATGCTTCCTCTCCAGCTCTAGAGACAGATGGAGTTGATGTTACCAGGAGCTCAGGGCTCTGCATAAATAAATTAGTGCTTGAGAAGACCTTCAGGATCTACCATCCGTGGCCTCCACTGCAACATAAACCATCACAGAATATTTTTTATAAATGTTCAAGCAGCGGGATGAGCCACAAATACACCAGATGGCTGGAGTAAGGTTGAACTTGAGTGCGACAGAGGTGTTATTTAGCAGACTAATAGGATAAATAGTCATATTTCTAGGGTCCAGTTGCTACACTGTCAGAATTAATATTCATACTGTAGTGCCATTTTAAATATCTTTTTTATGTTTTTGTACATCATTTTTGCTAGGAGATGGTACGCATTGTGTCAGAAGAGGTTGATGTGTAATGGGCAGAAAATATAACGCTGGCCATAATTAAATCAAACATAATCACAATGAAACAAACAGTAGTCCAATATGATTGCAGTGAGCTGCTTGTGCTGTACACTATTGAGCTGTTTAGATCCAGTCTGCTGACTTCATAAATAATTCATTAGGAAATTCAGCACAAATTAATCTAATGAGATTTAAATAGAGAGACGTAAGCTCAATTCAAAACACAACCACGGTTTAAGGGTCCCTCAGCAGAAGATTATGTTCTCTTATGTAGCCCACTCCCTTGGAGAAATCATCTAGAAATAACTTTATGACAGCTTGATTATATGTGTTTATTCTTTTGCTCAAACAGTCGATTACAGTGTTTATATAACTTACATATGACATTTTATTTGTGTATATTGTAGAATTTTTTGGGAAGTGTTGTGAAACAATTATAAAAAATAAAAAAAAAAGTAAAAATGTGCTGTTTTTTAACACCTTCACTCTTACCATATTTGGTTGACAAAAATTTAGTCACAGAATACTCTGGCTCTGCTAACACGCACTGTCATCTATTAATATCCAGCAGAGCAGTTTATTAATAGGGTAATATCTAGACACAATAAGTATTTTTTGTTAGTTGTGTTTGTCTTCTATCTCATTCAGATTCACTTATAGGCCTGTCAAAGCCCTGATGTCTAAGTAAGATTAGTATTCACAGCCAGTTTTATTAAAAGGTAAGAGTAGTGGGCTTGTCAAACTCAAAGAAGAACTGTTCTCAAGAGAAAGTCTTCATCTGCAGAATGTCAAAATTAATTTCTTTTAATCTTGATCTTAAATGCTGGTCAATAATGCTTCCTAATACGTTTTTTACTAGGAAAAAAACATCTTACGTTTATGAGGTTTGAGAGTGTGATAAGGGCTGCTATCTCTCACGCAACTGACACCATTCTCATGATTTCACGCCACATTTTCTCACGCAGTCAAAAACACACTCAGTAAAAAGTGTAATTATTGGTGAAACAGATTTGATAAAGGCTCTGGAAAGTGTCAAAAGTTTCTATTTGGAACGTTTTTGTAGCACTGACTGCGTTCAAGTTAGTCAGAATTCACTCACCTCTAAATGCCGGATTTTTCCTCCACGCTTGCGAATCCTCTGATTGCAACAAAGTGTAGACATTAAGAAGAGCCTCAATTTGTTATAACACAGAGGTCTCAAACTCAATTCCTGGAGGGCCGCAGCTCTGCAGAGTTTAGCTCCAACCATCTCCAAACCACACCTGCTTGGCAGTTTCTTGTAATCCTGAAGACCTTGATTAGCTGGATCAGGGTGTGTTTGATTAGGGTTGGAGCTAAACTGTGCAGAGCTGTGGCCCTCCAGGAATTGAGTTTGAGACCAGTGTATAACAGAACATTGTGAGATTGTTATAAACTGAAGTGAGTGACAGCTTTTTAGTGATTATATGGAAGTGCTATTTTCTCGCTTTCTAGGCTACATATAATCTATTCAGAATTTGAATCCAGCTTATTTTTCCTCATAAGAGCAGCCATTTGTAAATTTTATGGGTCTGGCTTCCGGTGTCATCTGCTTCCAGCTAGATATAGCTGTACAAAACAGCTTGTTTTGCTGCTTGATATTGCAAACTTGTTTGTCTTACCATATTATTTTAATGTATTATCTTAATTATGAACACACTGGTTTGTAGTCCAAACAGTTTTACTGTTTACTGCACTTTGTTATTCTTCTCATTATTTCCCTATAGCGGCTAATGAACCGGAGGTCTCGCACATTTACAGAAAGTGGCTTACTTCCGCGTTGAAAATCAAGGTGGATAGAAGTTTTGTTTTTCATGCTGCTAACAGGACCAACGGCCACATTGAAAAATATTTGAATTTTCATATCAAAATATTTTTGAAATGCAGTCGAAATTATTTGTAAAAGTAATGACTTGTATATCTTGGACCTTGAGACTGGAAATAAAGTTGAATCAATGAAATGACAATACAAACTGTAAGTCGTGTTTTAAAGTGCTAAATACAGTTCACACATACCTGCAGGACTCACAACTGAATTTTTGGTAAACCTGTGCTGTGTGAACAGAATGAGTTGTCTCTCAAGCATGTCTTCTGTGTGATGGATGTTTTCATGTGTGGTTTCATTACCCTAACTTACAGAATCTGAGATAATATATGAACTGTGTGTCATCTAAAGGTTTTACACTGAATCACTGTTTAGCTCCCATTGGTTTTGTGGTGCATTTAGACCCGTTGTCCGATAATTAAGATTTGACGGATAAGCTTGCATTGATGTTATGGACGTGGCACCATTTTACATTTACATTAGTCAATGTCACTGTGGTTACATGTTATATTTGCAGCTATCGCGATTGTAGAAAAGCAGATTCACATCAGTTAGGCCTATTCATTCATATAGTTACTCAAATGCTATATGCAAGTTGTTTTATGAATTGGACAGTTTGAAAATTACTTTTGATTTGTGTGAAATAAACAGTTGTCCAAACAGTTTGTGAACATAGCGTAATAATACACTAAAGCTTGAGTCTCCCCAGCAGGCACAACATGTCAAAATAACGTCAGGTTGACGTTGGACATGACGTCGGACAGACGTTGCATTTTGGTTGAGAATGAAATCAGATTGACGCCAATTTGACGTTGACTTAACATTGGATTTTGGTTACACAATCAAAACACAATAAATATCAATGTCAGCTAACGCTGGTATTGGACATTGCTGAATTGACATCGAATTTTGGTCACCTGACATCGCATCCGAAATTTTACCAAACATCAACGTCTTACGACATTGTGTGCCTGCTGGGTCTGGAGCATTAATTGAATGGATTTTCTGGATAACATTACTAGACCATCATCCTAAAGGCTGACTGCCAATCTCAATGTCGGTTTTTAGATGTATCAGAGGTCACAGAGAAATGCCATTAGCTTTTAGTCGATTCTACTTTAATTTGTCCTGTCTGGAAAGATACAGCAGAATTACTGGGTAGGTCCATATCAATGGCAGAATCTCAAAAATCATTATAAGTAGGAATCCTGATAAAAGCTATGAAAATTTAAAGGAATTACTCATCCATAATTAAAATATATTCACTATGATCATCTACACACTCTGATGCGATATCAAACCCGTGTGACTTTCACTGAAGGTGAATATCATATAGTTGAAAAAGATTGCAGAGAGAGACTGTCAAGCTTTAAAAGTAGATAAAAGCACCATAAAAGTATAATAAAAGCAGTTCAATTTGACTCACATATCTTCTGAAGCAATATGATAACTTTGCATGAGAAACAGACAAAAACCAAATGCTAACATGTCAGGTTTAATGTCAAGGACAAATCTGACATAATGCATCATATTGGAACTAAATTTGATTTCAGAGCTTCAGGACAGGCAAACATTTTGAGTAAATCAGTTTTTATTTGCGGTACATATGATAGTTTTATTTTTTCTGGACCACAGTAAAAGCTACTTCCATATAAGCAAATTCAGCAGCATTGTATAACAGATTAAAATACAGCATTATTGAAATACAGTATTTCACAGGGAAACAAAAATCTCCTTCTCAGCAATAGTTAGCTGCACACAATACTGAATTACATGGCCTTGAGACTGAGCTACTGAGTTATGAATAGTTCATGCAATTTCTGCAAAGCTAACATTCTTTTTATGTATTTCGTCAAGTCCTTTTATTTCTCACTTTGTAGTGGAAAGCTGAATGAATGAGCATCATTAATATTTATGTGTTCACTTAAAGAGGAACAGTATGTAATGTCCTCTGGAACAATGTATTATCTCATTTTACCTATATCAATCAGCACTCTAATCTCTAGTATAAAAAGAAATAGTAAAAAAAAACAGTAGTCAGTATGTCTGCTCAGTTATTACCGCTATAATGTGTGGTTCCTCCTATTGTATTGGATAAAGGGCTGAATATAATGAAACTGCAATAGCTGGAACTTAAGTAAACATGGATCTGTTCATGCTCATGGAAGCAAGTTTATTATATGGATACAGTATATCAATATGTACCATCATGTAGCAATCCATAATGAAATAAAGGATCCTGGAAGCATAATTATATCATTGTAATTCTAAATGTAACCAAGGAGTGTTAAAGTGTTTCAGAACAGCTATAAGAAAAATAACTTCACAGAGAGATCTTTTACCTTTGGCTCTCACTGGCTCTTTGAGGTGAGGCTATATCTGATCAGCTCTGGGAATAATTACACCGCAAAACCAATTACTACAAATTGGTATTCGTGTAAACCATGACTCTAGAAAGTTTTTTTTTTTTCATTTGCACATCTCAGCACCTGTAATACTTGCTTCAAAGGTTGAGGTTGTTTCCATGGCAAATTAGTTCCTCCTCAGCATGTATTCCAAAAAACTGGAAATGTGCTTCAAAAGCTGGAACATCTGAGAATTTCACAGTAGAATCCTGCACAGATGCAGTGGGATTCAAATCCTTTCAAAAGTATGTTAGAATTCATGTAAAATGTGCTTTCTTTGTTGTGCAAATAAGTCTTGTTTTCTATTATCTCTCATTGCACGCAAGAGCATCATTATTTCTTTCAGCTTTGGTCTTTTTGTGGAAAACAGAGTATCACAAAAATTGATTTCGCGTCAGGAAGTGTAGCGATCTTAATCCCTGGAGTAAGTGCTGGTCAGTTTCATCCTGAAGCTGTGGGAAAGCTGTAGTTGATAAATGTAAATGTAAACTGTCAGATTTGTAAACTGTCTCTCGATTTGCTTTGCCATTTGACTCTGTCAAGAGTCATTTTGATATAATACTGCTCAAAACAATGAAACCAAAGGTTAACGTATAATGAGAATCTATTTCTGCCTCAGAGTTTAAAAAGGCAAATTGAAACTTTATTTCTCTTTTGGCCTTGCAATTGCTATTTTATATATCACAATGTCACTTTATGCCACAATTATCTTTTTATTTTTACTCTGAATTTCCATAAAACAGACTCAAATCAATCTGAATTTGAATTGCAATCTTGGCTCAACCAATGGTGTGAGTTTGGGGAGGGACTATCTGTTTGTTTGACCAATTGCAGATGAAAGATTGTTCATGATACCTGTTTAGAAATTTACCAATTCCATTTGGGAACACTAGTAGTGCAGAAATCACACAGTAATTTTGTGAAAGGCGAATAAAGGACAAAGTGCTAACTGTGTGCAGTGCAACATTTATTTCATAGTTTATTTTGCCTGTTAGAAGTTATAAATTTGTATATTTTATCCCCACTTGTACACTAAGATAAGAGATCTGTACTATAGTGTTTTGTAAACACCTCACATTTTGAGCTACTGCGAGTTGTTCTGACCTCTGCAGAGGTGAAATATAGGCTGAACAAACTCAGCATTCCTGCAGTTGATGTTGTAGAGCAGGGGTCATCAAACTTGATCCTGGAGGGCCGGTGTCCTGCAGAGTTTAGCTCCAGCTTGCCTCAACACACCTGCCTGGAAGTTTCAAGTATACCTTGATTAGCAGCTTCAGGTGTGTTTAATTAGTGTTGGAGCTAAACTCTGCAGGACACAGGCCCTCCAGGACCGAAGTTGGTGACCCCTGTTGTAGAGTATAGTACATTAAATCTGTGTTTTATAAGGGCTTTAAATAACTGGCTGTGTTGACCAGAATACTGCTCTAAAAGCCTATTCAGAATTGATTAGGTTGTATGTTTAGTGCTTTGCATAATTATAAAGTGGTCTGTATTGTAAAATAGTAGCTAATATCAGATTGCACATAAAACTGACAATATGAGAATGTATTAAATAGAGCAGTAGAAAAGTAGTACAAAATCTTAATATTCAGTAATTTCTAAGACTTAAGGTATGTTCCAATTCATTTTGAAGGGTATATCTGTAAACCTGTCAAACATGGATCTGGGAGTCCTTTCTCATCAGTTCTCTTTCGCATTGATCCATGCAAATGAACACCTCACCATGATCAATTCTACACCTGTTTACTAAGCATCTGGATTGGCTGACCATTTTCTCTTGCTACTACTAAATCAATTTTAAACAAATATAATGTCACAGAAAACTAGACTGTTTTACTTTTTAAAGATTTGGCGACAGTTTTTCAAACATATACAAACTTAACTAACAATGATTGATTTTCACTGAGGGCAGAATAAATGTGGTTTGTTCGTCCATCATGTGCCGTCATGTTTCTTCAATCACAATTAAGCTAGAGTAATTTATTCAGTACATACTCAATAAACATCTATCTGGAAAATAAAGACTGAAAATTTGATTCAGAGGATTAAATGTGCTTTTTGGTTTGTTTGTTTCATTTTTTTAAGAAAGAATGAAAGAAAAGTCTACATAAAAGAGGAAGATCATTTATGTCAAGCTATTTAAGTGCATTTCTGCCTGGCCTATGGCGATGCTGTCTAAGTGAGTGAAGACCCTATAACTCAGACTGGACAGCCCTTTGCTCAGGTAAATTCGCAGCATGTTGCTGAGTCAAAGTCTATGGATAAGAGCTGCCATCGTTTGGTGCTGTGGTGCAGCTTTTTGATTTATGACCGTGCACTTAAAGTGCTGCTTATGGCTTTCCCAGGACACTGAGAAACCTATTAACTCGTTTTAGAGCTATCTACAGTAATCGTAACACTGAATCTGGTACACATACAAAGAGAGTCAGAAATTGTACCCTCTGTTCCACATGTATTATACACAAGTAAATTATACAATTCACTCTTACTCGCAGGGGTCACATCAGGATCTTTTTAAAAGAGTTTAATAGTTAATGTACTATGAGAACATACTGTACCTAAGCGAGAATTCCCAGAGAACATACTGGGATAATACCAACAAAATACTCCAAAATAAAATACATTTTTTATTTGATCAAAAATTCATCGAAGAACCCCGAAAACAGGTATCACCATTTCTAGTACTGTTTTCAATTTAAAAAAAAAAACAAAAAAAAAAACAGTTATTTAGATTGTAATAATATCTCACAATATTGACCTTTTTTACTGTATTTTTAATCAAACAAATTAAGCCTTGGTGAGCATAAATGACTTCTTTCAAAAACATGAAAAAAATTTAACTATTATAAACTTTTGACCACCATTGTATATATGAAAATGTCAATCTGCAATTTCAAGAGAATTGTTATTCGGTGAATTGTCTCATTCATTAAACACACCATGAGTTTGTGACAGGAATCCTCAAATAGAGTTAAGATAATGAGTAGAGTGGGTTTGCAATTACATCTCAGCAGGAATAGGGGACAATATCCTATTAGGGCTTTCAAAGAGAGGCCATTCTCACTAGATGGAGGTCAAAGGTCATTCCAAATTGAGCCGGCCTGACCTCTGCTTTGTGCTGCACTGTGTTTTGGCCATCATGTTTTTAGGAAATGTTTTTCTAGCTTTTGCATATCAACATTTTACCAGTTGTAAAAAACCTTATAAAAACCAAATTCTTGCTTTACATTCAAATCTGTTTCAGGAACACAAATATAAATATTATCATTAAAAATAAAACATGTATCATATTAAACTATTATTATTATTATTATTTACTTATTTTTTTATGTGCCTATTTTATTATTATCATTTGCATCATATTCTGTAACACACTTCCACTTTCATATATGTGAACCATAACTTAGTTTTGGTCTTGCAAAAATATCTGCCGATTTATGAATCACAGCCTGTGAAATGATTAAGAGAACTGCATGTTCCATGAAGCCCTATCTAGATGTTTATGTTCTTTGACTGATTCGTCTGGAAGTCATGGTCACCTTGTACATGGGCAGACAATGGACTAATGCCTGTCTAAGGACATGAAAGTGGCTCCATAAATTCCAAAGTAAACAGATTTCAAAAGAAGGGATCGATAACCTAAAAAAACTGAATTAAAGGAAATAAATGAGAAATGTTGCAACTAAGCTAATTAATAGGAACTATACAAACTAGAATTTACAGTTAATAGTTTCATTTACAGTTAGCATGTAGTGAAGAACGCAAATATTCAATATTCAGTTGTGTACACTACTGTTCAAAATTTTTAGAGCAGTAAGACGTAATGTTTTTTAAAGAAGTCTCTTATGCTCATCAAGGCTGCATTTATTTGATCAAAAATACAGAAAAAAACAGTAATCTTGCAAAATGTTATTACAATATAAAATAATGGTTTCTATTTTAATATACTTTAAAGTATCATTTATTTCTGTGATGCAAAGCTGAATTTCCATCAGCCGTTACTCCAGTCTAAAGTGTCACATGATCCTTCAGAAATCATTCTAATATGCTGATTTATCAAAGTCAAAGTCAAAGTCTGCTTTATTGTCAATTCTGCCACATGTACAGTACATACATACAGAGAATTGAAATTGCGTTACTCTCAGACCCTTGGTGCATACAGATAACACTAAACACTAACAGTAGAACGTAAAAATACAGATAAATACAAATCAAATATATATATATATATATATATATATATATATATATATATATAAAAATGCAACTATTACAAATATACAAATAAGGACAAGTAAAAAATAGATGAAGTAGCATAAGGCACATGGTAGATAGAGTGCAAACCAGTGAAATAAACAAACAGTGCAGATATAATTGGTGTAGTGCAAAAGAGCTTATCAGTCTGTTTAAAGTGACAAAGCTCAGAGAGCAGTCTTTATTCAAACTGTCAGAAGAGGTAGTTGAATGAGGTCAGTCCAATGCTGTACAAAGTGACTGGTGCTGGTCACAGTGTGTAGTGGGGGGGGGTGTGTCAGAGTTCAGAGGTGCGTGGGGCAAAAGAGGGGAGGGGGGGCAGAGTCGGGAGAGAGTTGAGCTTCCTGACAGCCTGATGTATGAAGCTGTCCTTCAGTCTGCTGGTCCTGGCCTGGAGACTCCGCAGTCTCCTCCCTGATGGCAGCAGACTGAAGAAGCTATGTGACGGGTGGGTGGGATCACCTGCAATGCAGAGGGCTTTGCGGGTGAGACGGGTGCTGTAGATGTCCTGGAGGGAGGGGAGAGAGACACCAACAATCTTCTCAGCTGCTCTCACTATCCGTTGAAGGGATTGTTAGAATTAATCTATTATTAGAATTATCAATGTTGGCAACAGTTGTGCTGCCAAATATTTTTTTGGAAACTGCTATACTTTTTTCAGGATTTTTTGATGAATAAAAAGTTAAAAAGAACAGCATTTATTCAAAATATAAATCTTTTCTAACAATATAAATCTTTACTATCACTTCTTCAATCAAATTAACACATCCTTGCTGAATAAAAGTGTAAATTTCTTTCAAAAAAACGAAAGAATAAAAATGTACTGACCCCAAACTTTTGAACGGTAGTGTATATTGTTAGAAAATAGTTCTATTATAAATAAATGCTCTTCTTTTGAACTTTTTATTCATCAAAAGAATCCTGAAAAAAGTATCACAGGTTCCAAAAAAATATTAAGCAGCACAACAGTTTCCAGCACTGATAATAAATCAGCATATTAGAATGATTTCTGAAGGATCATGTGACACTTTAGACTGGAGTAATGGCTGATGGAAATTCAGCTTTGCATCACAGAAATAAATTATACTTTAAAGTATATTAAAATAGAAACCATTATTTTATATTGTAATAACATTTTGCAAGATTACTGTTTTTTTTCTGTATTTTTGATCAAATAAATGCAGCCTTGATGAGCATAAGAGACTTCTTTAAAAAACATTACAAGTCTTACTGATCTAAAACTTTTGAACGGTAGTGTATGAAAAATATTTTTAAGACTGTGTCATGCAGAAATGTGATGGGTCATGTATTGTTATTTATAATTGTGTAACAAATTTTTGTAATATAGAAGAAAATGTGTTGTTTTTGCTTCTAAAAAGAGTATAATGCATCCCAGAAAGAAAGAAAATATGACAAAATGCATACTCTTCATGTCTGAAACTCAAAGCCTGAGTGCTATTACACTATGATAAAGTTCAGTTTTTAGTGTACAGGTAAGTGGACCGTCTCTGTGCAGTGATGCATTTGACAATACTGTCTCTCACAAAGAAAAACAAAGTAATTTAGCACTGTGTTACACTGAATAACCAGTAATCTTTATTCTAGTGTGATCTTCAGTCTGTGATCCAGTAGATGCTTCTGTGTCCTGTGTGATGCAGGCAACTGATTTCACTGCTGAACAGCACAACATGTTCCTTTGAGAACAAGGAATTACAAAGCTGAACCTGGAGTGCTATTGTATTATTTTATTAATAAATAACAGATCAAATTGAGGGTTTAAAAGAAGAAGTTAGCACATGAGCAGAGATGTTTACACTTCCTGTCTGTTCCTTGCAAGAATAAAGCAGGATTGCAATGGTTACTCTGTAAGGTTTCATAAGACATCAGCTTTAATTTATTTGAAATTACGCAGTTTATGCATCATTCATATTTTGAAGTATGCAAACAAGTAGCAGAGGAAACATTTTGCAAAGATAACATCACAAGACCCAAAACAATTACCTCGATTATGTTTCTCAGAGATGGATACATGACATAAGTCTATTAGGTGCAGTGCCACCAGCACAAATTAAAGAACTAATGATGAGAGGTTCCATGTACACAACAGGACCTTATTGAGTGTGAAGCTCTGAGCTGTTTTTGTCTATTGGAAATATAGTTTAGCATGATTTGGCAGACATGCACTTGAACACTATTATGATTGGAGCGCTTCAAGTTTAATAAAAGGAGGAAAGATTAGCATTGACGTTGACAAGGACAATATGAGCTGATCTTTAGCAACCTTTTTCCAAAAATGTACTCAAAGGCCCTTAGTTTGGGCGGTTTCTTTTACATTACCAGTGGCTTTGGGTGAAGTCCAAGATAAAAAAAAAAAATAAAAATAGTATTTCAAAGAAGTGATCAGAATGAACAAAGTTTATTCATCGCTACATTGTGTTCATCTGTGCACCGCAATGGATCATGAAGAGAAGGTTAAGAGAAAGAGAAAAATTACTCATACAGTGTTTAAATAAACAGATGAACCACAGTGAAACTACATGGGACTAAAGCTGCAACAAAAAACATTTCCAAATCCTTATAAGACCATAATTAAAATCATTGACCAGTTAGAATTTTAAAAATGTCCAACTGCTTTCTTAAACCAAATGGATGGCTCAAAGTTTAGCAAAGTAATTTTCCACTTGATCTATCTGAATGACCCTACAGGGCCAGAGCAGCATTATGAACTGGCACATCTTCACAAAGACACTATGAGGAACAAAATGTGTCATCATTCTATAATTACACACATAAAATTTCCAATATGACGCATAACACCAGCCAAAGTCACTTTTCATTATTTTGTACCTGCACCTACTAATGGAAAGAGAAAGTTATTATCCATTTAAGTGAAAAGAAACTTTGTAAATCAAAGAAGGTATTGAAAGCACAATAAATCTATGGGAATGAATTGGCTATTTATAATCACAACAGTTAGTCTGTCCTGTTGTACCATGACTCATATAGTTAAAGCCTTTATTTTATCAAATTCTCAAAGGTAAGCTTTTAAGCACATTTTTTTTGCGATGTAATGGAAGAAGCAAGAGTTCTTTTCTTCGAAATTGTAACAAAACCGAGTGAAACCAATTACAGAAAAGGAAAAAAATCTAAGGCAGACTTGGTTTTATCCACTGGTTGTTGATTGGATGGAGGCAGATCTGAGAGTGTTAAGTACGGTGGCCCAGTAGTGCACAACACAACGAAATCTCCACAACACAATGGAAACAAGCCACAACACAACGGAAACAAGTTACAACACAATGAAATTAGCACAACACTTCGGAAACAAGTCTCAAGAGAACAGAAACAAGGTACAACACAACAAAATTACCACAAACCAACAGAAACAAGCCGCTACACAACAAAATTAGCACAACACATCAGAAACAAGCCTCAACACAATGAAATTAGCACAACATAATGGAAAAAAGTTACGAAATTAGTCCTTTGCGTTGTGTTGTGGCGGTTTCGTGGCGTTGTGCACTACTGGGTCATCATAGTTAAGTATTCATAATCAAGTATATGTAAATTTTTTAACAGGTTCATTTGCGTAAAATCTGTTATTATTACATGTCGACTTCTATTGAAGTCAACACTAAAAACAATGTAATTTTTATAATCCTTAATTATGACTACAACTGATTGTTATTAGCATAGTGGCTAACATTGGCAGCTAACACTGGCCTGTATTTATTTTAGACTAAATTATGCGGTTGTCCACTTAAACCTTTACTTCACTTACTAGTAATAGTTCTCAAATTACATATATTTAAGAAACCATGTGCTGGAAAAGAATAGGTAAGCTAAATTTATAATATCTTGTCAGGAGAAGATTTGATGCCACCAACAACCTTACTGTAAAAATGTTGGAAAATAATTTAAAAGTCAGTCGTGCAAACAATTATTTACTAAAAATATTTTGACATATGAACCATCTTGCCGAATGTCATATGGACAGAAAAATCATGCTAAGATTGTGACATTGTTAATAATCTATCATCTTTGCAACAGGTTCTTTTAGATATGTGAAAATTGGAAAACAGCATGAAAAGAGCCTGGCAAGATCAAACATGTATTCTGATGAAGGAAAAGAACATTGGGTCACATAAGTAGTGCAACCTCAGCTTTGCTCATGTTCCCATTTGTTCTATTACTAGCCTGTAATACATGCTCCCAAACTGTATGAACATCAAACATACACTATATTGCCAAAAGTATTGGGTCGCCCCCCTTTTATTGAACAGGTTTGACTACTTTAGTAATTTCTATGAGTACAAATCTTAATGTTAAAGCATATAATGATATTCTAGGAAATTATGTGCTTCTAATATTATAGCACCAGTTTGGACAGGACCCTTTTCTATTCTAACATGACAATGCGTCTGTGTATAAGGCAAGGTTCAAAAAGAAAATTATTGATTCAGTCAGTGTGGAAGAACTTGACTGGTCTGCATATAACCAAGTCCTAATCCCAGTTTAACACCTCTGGTGTGACTGTAAATGCAGACCTTGAGCCAAAAACTCATCACCAAACACCAATGACTTGTACATACACTATACAGACAAAAGTATTGGGACACCCCCTTCTTTAGAACAGAAAAATGCACTTCCAAATCTGTGGCAACAACGATGGGAACATAATTCATGTATTTAAAAATTGTATTTCCATCTGTGTTGCAACAGTTTTGGAAGTGTCTAAAATGACTGTACCCATATGTACAAGTCATTGGTGTTTGGTGATGAGTTTTTGGCTCAAGGTCTGCATTTAGTCACACCAGAGGTGTTAAACTGGGATTAGGACTTGGTTATATGCAGACCAGTCAAGTTCTTCCACACTGACTGAATCAATCATTTTCTTTTTGAACTTGCCTTATACACAGAGGCATTGTCATGTTAGAATTGAAAAGGGACCTGTCCAAACTTTTGCTATAAAATTAGAAGCACACAATTCCCTAGAATATCATTATATGCTTTAACATTAAGATTTATACTCATGGAAATTACTAAAGTAGTCAAACCTGTTCATTAGAAGGGGGAGACCCAATACTTTTGGCAGTATAGTGTAGGTTTGACACAGTATACTTATAAATAAACATTAGAGAATGAACTTTACACCACTGACATTTTGCATGCCTTATGTCAGGATTAAATGAAAATGTCAATAGCTCCTATACTGGAGATATACAGACAGTAATATGTAGAGTTAATGGTTCTGAGCAGAACCTTTGTCACAGCATACCTGGGTTAATGGTGTTGTGCTTCCTGTGTGTACAGTTTGCTAAATGGACATCCCTTGAGTCAGCAAATACCATAAATGAGGTGTTTATGCTTTTCATTTGATACAGAATATATGCCTTGTGGGAAGATGATGGAAAATAGCCATTGAAATATAGTGACAAACAAAAAGGCATTGAAATGCTTTCAGACAGTTTTTACCTTGACGAGTTTAAATTGACTCCCACTAAAATGTCATTTATCAGTAAAACTGCATATAAAAAGGCAAAATGGCCTGTCAGGAATTGAGAAATATTTGACATCCCATTTAAACACTTTTTACATACCGTTTTCTTCATTAATTAATTTCTTGCAGCATATACTAAAAATCTTACATTGCTCAGGAAATCAAAAGAAAAAAAATTAGCCTAGTCAGGACTAGAGGATTATCATGTCATGCCGTCATAGAAATAAATTCATGATAAATGCTGTGGAGAAATAATTACTTCTCAGTTCAAGCTGCCCTTATAGCATTATTGATGGTGTTGTTAGATCGGCTCATTAGATATGTCTTTTACTATTCATCTTCCAATTACATGTGTGGTGCTTGTTGACTTCAAAGTGATTCCTTATGGTGTACCACCATCAAAGACGTTCAGGAAGAAGACAAAACAGAGGGAGAGATTACAAATGGCTTTTAATGGGTCTGGTAACACAGACAAAGATCAGATGTGATCCCTTTAGAATTCAAAATGCTCAAGCCTCTGCCCAATATCTAGTATTTAAAATACAAACTGATCAATGAAGAGTGATTTGAAACATTATGAGGTGACTATGCAGAAAATAAAGACTGTTTGTGTAAACTGTGTCTTTTGTGCTGCTTGGACTTCTTGCTGAATTAACTTGAAAGTTTAAATAGTGGAACCTGTTTAGAACCCAACTACCTTGTCAATCTATAATTACAAAAAGTAGAAACACAAAAGAAGCAAATCTCCTGTACTTTGAATGAAAAGATGGCAAATGTGTTTCTTGATGATATTTGTTCCCTGACTAATGCAGTTCAAGTTTTTCCAAGCATAACTGTCACATAATAAGTAAATTATAAATGTGCCACAGAATGTGTGTCCTTGTCTTGTCCAGATGTGGTACCACTGCTCTTGAAAGAGCTTGATCGGCCTCTTACTTTTTTGGATGCTGTTTAAAAAAAAAAAAAAATCATTGTACAACATTAGATTAATAAAATATTGAACAGAAAAAAACATCTTGGTTTTAACATAGCAAATTAATATTTGGTTGAATAAGATTTTATGAAAAACACTATACACACACATTTACTTTTACAAATTTGGGGTCAGTAAGTTTTTTTTATGTTTTTGAAAGTCATCTCACCAAGGCTGCATTTATTTGATCAAAAGTACAGTAAAATAATAACAGTGAAATTTTATTCCGCCAATTTAAAATAATTGTTTGCTATTTTAATGTTTTAAAATGTAATTTATTGCAATGATGGCAAAAATGTGTCACATGATCCTTCAGAAATCATTCTAATATGCTGATTTGGTGCTCAAGAAACATTCCTTATTATCAATGTTGAAAACAGTTATGCAGCTTAATATTTTTGTGGAAACCTTCATACATATTTTTCAGGATTCTTTGAAATAGAAAGTTAAAAAATATTATATAACAATGTTAAAGTCCTTGATGTCACTTTTAATCAGTTTAATGAGTCCTTGCTGAATAAAAGTATTAGTTTAAAATGAAAACGTGTGTATGTGTATATATATACATATATAAACATTTTTACCACTGTAAGGTTTGTCCTCCTCAGTTCACTAGCTAGCGCCCCACAGTCTCTGCCAACTGGTTGAAACAGCACTGAGCCACAGAGGCAGCAATTTGAGGCTCACCGCAGAGAGTGGTTCAATAAATGCTGTTAACATTAGCATATTCTGCCATTTTTTTTTTTTAAAAAATGACAGCTCTTAACCTCACAAAAGTGCAGATAATTAACCTACGGTTTTCAGAAAGAATGGAGGAGACTAAAGATCTAACTCTCAAAGGAAAACTGTGTGCCAAGACCTAATGGAATTCACCCCTCTCAGAACGTATGTCATCAAATTAAAACACACTGCAAATCACAAAAACTCTTTTTGTAATGATCTCAGAGGGGTTTTGGATATCAATTAGATACAAGTCATGATTTCATTTCCATTCTCCTCAGATGAGCAGCAAAGCACATCTAAAGGGATCACATATGGAACTGTAGGGCTGGCATTGAATTGCTGACAGAGGAAAAGGGCTCTCACCTCCGAGACTCGATCACTAGACCTTCACAATAATAGGGTGAATGGTGTAGCAATGCACAAACCTTATCAAACTATACTGCCGCACCTTTGCTTTCTAATAAGCATCTGCTAACACGTCTGCACTTCTGCGATATCACGCTCAAAGATTCCGTCCAATAGAGTGAACAGGCTTCCAGAGAGACCGCACAGCCCACAACCCCCTAGCTTTCTCCTCACAAATACGTTTCTACAGGAATAATTCTCAGACTCTGACCTGAGCTGATTTGTCTTTATTTCCTGGAACCTTATTTTGCAGTGCACTTTAGAGAGAGGGAAAATGGCTTGCGCTCTCAGAGATGGTTCGCTGAACTTTATGGGCCGAAATGATCTCTGTGTTGACACAAGTTTAAAAAAATGCTATATTTCAGGGAATAAAATCAATTTACATGAAGAAGCACCATTAAATGCATGAAAGCACCTTTGGTCTGAAAATGAGGCTCTACAAATAGAAATGCACACGATTATGTATAATGTCTTTAGCATGGAGATAATAACATTGGTGTCATATACACGTAGTGCACTGGCCATCTGTAGAAAGTGTTTGTTTGGACTGTTGTTTACAAGCTTCATTCAAAAATTTGGGGTTGGTAATCTATGGAAATAGTGATATATTTTGTATGAGTCTTTAATGAATAGAAAGTTAAAATAAAATAGCATTTGTTTGAAATAAAAACATTTATAATATCTTGTATGTATATCTTTACTATCGCTTTGAGCAAATAATGCTTCCTTGCTGAACAACAGTAAAAATTTCACTTAAAAACTCAAAACTGTATTGACCCTGAATATATGTGTGCGTGTATTTATTTATTTAGTTTCAGATGTTAAGGACTTCTGAAATACTCACAGCAGCAGCAAGGGCTTGGTCTAGGTCTGCAATAATATCTTCCTCATCCTCCAGGCCCACAGACAAACGAATGAGCGTATCACTGATGCCCAGCTCTTTCCTCTCATCCTCAGACACTGAAGCATGAGTCATAATCGCTCTGGAAAACAAAAGGCGCAACATGGGAAATGGAAGTGGATGAAATGTTCCCTCAAAGGAAAGTGTTTTGACTGATTTTGATTTGATTTTCAAGGATAAATCATGGTAACACTGGACAAGGTACAATATCAAGAAGACTTAGTTAGAAATAATTTTAGTGAATTACTTGTGAACCATAAATATCATGAACCTGTTCCAAAAGCCATCTGATGATTAACCTTAACTTTTTTTTTATATTGAAAGCTGACTACTATTGCCTAAAGAAATGTTCCATTAGTTCCAGCTAAATAATGTTCTGCAATGAGGCAAACTGTTCAGACAACAAAAGTGTTGTTTCTGCAATTTCTTTTTACAGTAACATTAAAGCTCTCACGCCCCCTGGTGGAAATCCAAAATAAGCCTCTCAGACTTTTAGAGCCACAAATGAAAAAAGATAATATACTTAAAGGTGCAATAGGAGATTGTCTTCAGAAACATTTTTTTGTTATGCTGGTTGAAGTCTGGAATTGGGAAACGCTGATGTAGCCTATTGTAGTAATGTTGTCTCTGGTATTCTGGTCTGTGAGCGTATTTGTGTTCAGGGGGCATGGCTTTGGACGGCGATTGCAAGGAGGGTGGGACGTTCGCTTCCAGTGCTATCAGGCTAAAGTTAGCCTTCTCCAAGATCTCCTACTGCACCTTTAATATTTATTTTCTGTATGCTCTGGACTTAAATCAGATTTTCCCTCAGAACAGAGTACTTACGGGTGCTCTGCTAGACTCTCATAACCACCAAGACTTTCAGCAAGTGCAAACAACTGAAACGCAAAACAATCTGGTTTCATTAAAAATGTAAGATGTAAAAGATTTTCAAACAATATGAAACTTCAAAGCACCTTTAGATTGCTGAGGAAAGTTGAGGCGTTCTCCAGTTTTCCTTTGATGTAAAAAGTGATCATCCCAGGACAGCCTGTGCACTGTCTCTTTGTCAGCTCATGCTGAGGGTGGGATGGAAGACCTGAAGGAAAAAGACATTATCAAGAGTCAATCAAGTCTGACTGAATTATCAGTTAATTTTGAACAACACAGTTGAAGGGATAAGAGGTGGTATTATACCTACACTACTATCAAAAGTAATCAGTAAGAATTTTTCTTTTAAACAAATTATTTAAACATTTATTCAGCAAGGACACTTAAACCTAATCAAAAGTGACAGTAATGACTTTTTTTTACATTGTTAAAAAATATATTAGACTCATCCAAACATTTACCATTGTACCAAACATTTACCATTTTTATATTCAGATGAGTTATTTGAGCAATTACCTACATGTCAAAATTCACCCAACATATATTCCTATATGAAGTGACAATAATATCACAGACACCTGGGAAGATGACTCTGTCCACTCTTGGGTCGGCCTCCAGAAACTGTGCTGCGGCCATTGCGTTCTTAAAGTGCTGCTCCATTCTCAGGTGGAGTGTCTTCAAACCCCGATTGCACATATAACAGTCAAATGGAGAAGGCACAGCCCCAAGAGCTGAAGTAAAAGGAGAGGAAGAGAGATTAAAACAAACCTTAAAAGATCTACTTCTGCTATGCAGTTGACTCATTTTAAATGTTATAGTTAGGGATAAATCTGCAATGTGATGTAATTGTAATAAGAACCTAGCAGAAAGCACAAGGTTTAATCATCACATCAGGACTGTAACAGTGTGACAGGTAGGAGGTATGGGATGAATAAATGTTGATAAAATTATAACTTGCTCAAATTATACATACAGTGATTAGACCCTTTAAAAATTACATTAAAATAAAGGATATAGCAATATTATGCAAAGAAAAAAAGTTTTCCTGAAACAACTTCTGAGCTATGTACTTCGAAATCAAGAGGGAGTGAAATGAAAATTCTCTTTTTCAGTGAGACTACATGTAATAACAAAAGGGAAATACTGCCAGCAGATATTAATATAGGATATTACTTTCACCTGAAGACAAGTAACTTTCTTTTCAAGTG
>JAFVLL020026041.1:0-11981 GCA_021397915.2 Tor tambroides
CTAAAAACTTGCCACGTATATCTTTAAAAGATTATTCATTTCCTTTATCGTGGACACTCATTTTTAATTTTTGTGCCCAGCATGTTGTATGAGATAGAATCAGACAAAATACAATGTGGATCTTTGTGCGGCAAGTCCCGGTGGAATAATGTGAATACCACAAACCGGTGCATTGATGTGTGGAAGAACTAGTACATGCTGTCATGTTGATATTCTAGCTGTAGTTGGCAAACTGAGTCTTTTTCTTCCCTAAGAGATTTCCAAGACTGCAGATGGTGGTGTGTCTACAGCTTCTAAAGAAACACTACTGCCCTGTCACAGCACCAATGCAGTTTTATTTATGATGTGATGGTGGATTACTCGACAAAATGCATGGCAAAAAAACAAGGACAGTCTTGAAAGTCTTAAACTTTTGCTTTGCTTTTGATTATTCTGAAACAAAGCCGCGGTGTACTATTCTGTTTATGCAGTTGTAGAGCACTGGTATGAGTCTGAGATGATGGTGTGATGAAGTGTAGGTAAAGCAACATCTGTTCTGGGGTTGTTAGATGCATTTCACATAGCAGTAAGGAAGCATTCGCCAAACCTCAGTGGCTCCTTGTGCTTGTGCTGGCGTGCCTCTTACAGGAGGAACACATGCTGTTTGGAGCACAGACATAGATCTTTCTGTTTTGGAAAAAGCTTCTGACAGATTCCAAAAGCATTTCTTCTCTAACCAGTAAGGGACAAAAAGCCAAACTTATTTTTTCAGGAAAAATTAGAGTTGCAACATAAGCAGTACATGCTCGCCTTCCAGTCTGGCACAGAATGTTTAAAATAATTGACATATTGATCCTGCAATATGTGACATATTGAAAAAAAAAATTTTTTCTGTTGCTATTTGAAATAATGGTTCAAATGATGTGTTTCTAAAGATTACATGATTTTTAATTGTTTATCTATATTATATATATACAGTACTTTGCTCCTTAAGGACTTTGTCTTTTTGTATAGATCAGGGAAGAGCTTCGAGCCAATGGGATTGACGTCTATCCACAGAAAGAGTTTGATGAGGATGCAGAGGACAGAATGATCAATGAGAAAATAAGAGTGAGTTTGCAGTACATTTAGAAAAACATCTATAGTTCATTTAAGAACATGGTGATGTTATCTGTTTCTCTCCTCTGTCCTTTAGGAGATGATTCCTTTTGCAGTAGTAGGAAGTGACCAGGAGTACCAGGTCAACGGGAGAAGACTATTGGGAAGGAAAACAAAATGGGGAACCATTGAAGGTATTGTGACTCTTTGGCCTCTAAACCTCTTTAGAGAAGAGAGAGAGAGAAAGTGATTAGCGGACTATGCTGACAGAAATATTCCAAAAGCACATCAAGGGAGCTCATTAGCCACAGATGCACGGCTAGGAGTCAAACATCAGAAAGCCTTATCCTCTGTAAATAGGACCCACTCAGAAGACCATTCTGAGTGCGTCAAATTGCCTGTGAGTCAGTGTCCTGCTGGACAGTTAAATGCCTTTATCACCGAGCCACACTGATGGGGACTTCACCATTTCCCCCAAGTAATTTAATTATGTATAATAATATTAGTACTTATTACTTCAGGATTCTTTGATGAACAGAAAGCATTTATTTGGAATAGAAGTCTTTTGTAGCATTATAAATTTCATAGAATTTTAGATTATAGTACTGTAAAATGATTTATTATATTGTTATATCATTTATATAAAGTAAAGTTTTAGTTATTGTCTTTTATAATCAACATTATGCCATTGAAGCTGTCACAAGCTTGATACTTTGTAGAAGTAGAGTAATATACAACCTTGTTTGAATAGTAACGATCTGGGTGGTTGATGTACTTAGCAGCTCACATAAAAACACTTTAATTTTTGGTAAGATGTTTTAGGAGTCAAATGACTCTGTAATTATCCTGTAATCTTTCTGAAGAGCTTGACTCCTCTTATTAAAGTCTCTCTTTGAAAACCTTTCATTTCTTGCACTGGATGTCTACTCCATGGTGGTTTTCTTGTTCTCTTTCATGGAGTTTGACGTAATCTATAATTCATAAACATTTTTTCACATCCCTGCAGCTGTGGATTTGTCACAGCGAATTTGTCAGGCTCTCAGGGTTATCTTTCTGGAAGGCTTCGGTTTAAATTGAATTACTAGAGATTGAGGTGATTGTGTCTCATCTCTGTCCACCTTCCCCTGAGTATACCTGCAACAGCTCCACCTAGTGAAAAAGTGGTTATTGCTTTATGTGTGGCACCAAATGGCTAGAGGAAGAACTGAATTGATCTGTTCAGTGTTCTTTGCCTTCTGTTTGTAATTTGTGTTTCTGCTGTGTTTCGGTGTTTATAGTTGAGAATATTGCCCACTGTGAGTTTGCCTACCTGCGGGACCTCCTCATAAGGTCAGTGGAATAAGTCTGTAGTTAATAAACAGTATTGCAAGTATACTCTTACAAGTGTGCTTAATTGTGTCAGATGTGCACTTTCTAACATACTTTAGATATTAAAAGGGTAACACTTTATTGTAAAGTGTCCTTGTTACACGTTACATGTACTTACTGTTATAATAACAAATAATTATGCATAATTACATGCAAGTAACCCTAAACCAAACCCTAATACTAACCCTAACCCTAACCATAAAGTACATGTAGTTAATTAATATTACTCAGTACTTAAATATATAATTACACTATAACAAGGACACCTTAAAATAACGTGTAACCATTAATAGTATATTTAAAAAAAACTGTACTTTAATTAAAATGCCATTTAAGTTTAATTAAGGAGTATAAGTTTATAACACACTTAAGTACACTTGTGTGCTTTGTTATATGTCAAATTTGTTTTTATATTAAAAGTAGATTTTAAGTGAATGTTTCCTTATAAGGATATTTGACAGTACACTTTAACTGTATTTCAAAGACAATAGAAGTAATTATGAATTTGCATATACTGTAAAGATTTAGTCCGAATTAAGTCCTAGTTAAGATGGTCCAAAAGGCACTCTAATGTTCAGCAAAATGCATTTAATATAAATTTAAACTATAATACATTTTCATTTAATTGCAGTTAACATGGATTTAAGTGTCAGAAAACATTACTGTATATTGTTTGAAAGTATATCATTTTCATATCTACTCTTGTTTAAAAGTATGCTAAAGTGTACTTATTTTACAACTATGTCTCGAAATTTAGAATGGTTTATCCAAAAATTTAATTCTGTCATCATTTGCTATTTTCATGTCACCCTGTTTCATCCATACAATGAAAGTCAGTCAAAGTCAAAATGTTGTTTAAACATTATGGAGTCATTGTATGCACAAAAACAATAACAACAACAACAAAAACAGGCATTTTTCAAAATATCATCTTTTGTGTTCCACAGGCTAAAGTAGGTTAATGTGGGTATGGACCTTTTTAAGGGTCAGTAAATGATGACAGAATTGTCATTTTTGGTTGAACTCTCACTTTAGTTCTTTGTGAAAGTGTTAGTGACATCTGGATTATTCATTACCCATCATGCTGGGCTTGTTTTTGTCATCCTAACATGTGATTGGCTCACGTCCTGCAGAACCCACATGCAGAACATTAAAGACATCACCAGCAGCATCCACTACGAGATGTACCGCGTCCGTCGGCTCAACGAGAATAACACCCAGGCCAACGGCCTCGGCGAGCACCATCCGGCCTGCCACGAAATCTAGCTGCCCCATTCAAAGGACCCCTCCGCCCCCATTCCTCACTCCTCTCCAATCCCCAACCCTCCATTCACCTCACGATCTGTCCCGCCCCCTTCCATCAGCCATGGCCTGAGGTGAAGAGGTCCATCTAGAGAAGCACATAATGACTTTACCTCCCAGAAACTCCAGTACAATGCCCTTAAACCCTCACGCCCACTGCATGGGCACTGGAGGGCCGAAGAGGTCAAAAATACAACTGCTAAAGAGCTTCTCCATATACTGCATGCGTTTGACTCGCTCTGCTGATGCTTCAGGTCTGTGTCTGTGTGCAGAGGTTGATTATGAGGCAGGTTCTGATTGGTCAAGCTGTGCAAAAAGCTCTTCACATGCATCCCTCTTCCTTTTGATTTTTACAGGAGATTGCTCAGAAGGCTCCTTTTTATGTGATTTGTTGAATGCTCTCTTAATATTTATGCTTAATTTTGAACGAGACAGATAAGAAACAAGGGTAAGTCATCTTCTGAAACCATTAAACCTTAAATTGTCCATTCCGCATTACCACAGGTTATCTGATGTCTTTCCCTACAAAATCAATATTGGTTGCCTATGGCATTGTGGAGAACTTGGTGTGCCATTGGTTCTGCTATTTGTTTTATTACATCTGTGCAAATAATTACAGGAAAACTGACTCATTGGACCCCCGGTACCATATAAAAACACTAATGATTGAAATGTCAGCTTTGGGATTTGTGTTGGAAAGATTATGCAAACTGAATAGTATTTATGTCGATTAAATGGGATCGTTACGTACTTTATACAAACGATCTTATTTATTGCAGAATGTGACCTGAACTGGAAGGAGAACCACAGTGCGTTCAGTAGGCTTTTAATGAATCGTTTAATTGTGTATACACGCGGTCCACCGTTTTTATCAGGCAATATTCAGTGCCGTTTATCTTAAACCTTCCAGACCGCCTCGTTCTCTTCCAGTCATGCCAAATATGTGGAAATCTTGTCAGTGTAAGTGTTTTGTTTTGTCTTAGCCAGAGGAAAGAGCCTACAGGAGAGGGAACTTAAAGTGCCTTGAAGCTGCCTGCCACATCTGATGAGGAGCCACTTTTAAGAACGGTGACATTCCTCAGGCTTTGTTCTTGTCTGCAAGCCCCTTTATAAATGCTCGTCATTGGGAAAATATCTTTTTGTCCTGTGCTGTATATTCATAGTGATTAAATTTTTGTATTGGTATTCAGAGTAACACAAATAACTTTGATATCCTGTTATTTTAAAGAAATAAAGATTTAAATGGTAAATAACTATTTTGACTCTTTTTATAAATGATTAATTGACTCTTAAATGTGTCTAGACTTTGTAATTGCACACATTTTGTGGTACTGGGAAATATTTAATAATGAGTCCTGTTTTCCACTCATTACTGATTCATGATTTGTTTTTGTGCAACATTTTCCATCTAGGTGCTAAATGAGATTGTCAGGCAGGTTAAACGAACTGCTTTTATTAAAGGCATTTAATTTTGACAATCATTTGACATTTGCTCTTTAGAAGTATGTGAAAATTGCTTATTTCAAATTACTTTTCTTATTCAGGTTATTGTATATTAGGTACGTCAGACATACTAATTTGATCAGTATCAGTACTGATTATATTGTTCTTTAACTACCGTGATGATGATGATATTTAAACAGCCATTTCATACATACATTTTTAAATTTATATCTATTTTGGTGTAACATGCTGTAATTTCCTCTAGACCATTCTGCTCTTTAGCATAGAGATGAACTTAAATCTGACTTTACATGTATTGAAAGCCTTTAACAAAATGTGTACATTTTCAGCATTTCTAGGTGAAATATTCCTTTAATAGCTTACCTGAATGATGTTTCTTACAGTAGAGAACATCACCTGTTTCTATCACCGTTACTAAGTTCTTTTTGTCCTGAAATGTAATGTAATGTGCATGCTTTGGCCGTTTTGTTAGGATCATTTAGTTGATCCTTAACACAAGCACCCAAGATTTTCTAGCAAACATCTTGTACATTAAAGGAATATCCTCACTAACAACATCTTTGTCATTGTGATGTTGCACATCTGTATTTACTTTGTCCTTCACCATCCATCTCAAAATGGAGATGCCTTCTTATCACTCTTAAAATGGCACCCCATTTTCTCACCTTTAAAGAAACATATGCCCTGTTTTGCTTGAACCTTATGTCTACACCTCTGCCTCTCAGTTCACAAAACTCTCTTTCCCAGATTCCTTATATCTCATGTATCCCAGGGAATGAGACAGCAAGGCATCTGTTATCCACTGTGTGTCTGTTTGTTCTCCCTCCCTTCTGCTCCTCCCTTTATGTGTGGCAGCACCACTTTTGCATGTTGCTATAATTAAATTAATTTGCCATTTGAATGAGCATAGTTTGTCTCTGGATGCCCTCTTCATGAAGATGAGAGAGCCCTTGGAGTGCACTTCTTAGTGGGCAAAGCCCCTGCTGTTTACATGGCACTAAACTCTAAAGGTGGCACATTTATTTTACCCTTGATAACTAGCTCCTGTCTCTCTGCATGATGCCTGTGTTGTATTTGCTGTCACTCTAATTATATGCTGTCTTTTCTCGTCTACATTTTGGAAAAATAAATAAATAAATATAAAAATCTGCTTAGCAACTACTGCCATCTGACCAGCTCTAGCCGTCAAAGATGCTTCCTTTTTGCTTCCTGTTGGTGTCAAACACCACTACAGCATTTTTGGGAGAGATTGTATTAATTGAAAGAAATCTTCAATAAAAGATAAATATTAGATGAAAACCTTTAACAAAAATGTTTAGAAATTAAGCGTTGGCAACCAACTGAAACAAGTATTAAAATTGCTAAACCTGAAATAAAAATAAATTAAACCATAACAGAATTTTTTTTAAAAAAATGGTAAAAATTACAAAACATACAAAAAATTACTAAAATTATAATAACGAAATATGAAAATTAAAGCTAATTCAAAATAATAAATACTAGTATACTGTATAAATGATAATAAAATAACACTGCCAATATCTATTGTTGAAGTCAAATGCCAATATATTATACTTAGGATGCAAAATTCATCTGCCACTTGTTAATTCATCTGTGACTAATGCTAATATATTAATATTTGTTCCATGTGTTCGGTAAATCATAACTATGTCAATAAAATGCTAATAATTTAGCCTACCTATATATTCAGGCCTCGGTAATAGGCCAATAAGGATGCACCAATATAAAAATTATGTACAGTATAAAGGTTGAATTATTTTAATGCTATGGCTGATAACCAATAAAATGCTACAATATGTCTAAAATTAAAAATAGAATAATTTAAAATGGTTTTAAATGCTGCAGTGAATAGGCATCATAACATTGAAAAATGGATATTCGGAGATTTACAAAAGGTCACATTTATCAGTGTTATTAAATTAGTGTTTGTTTTGTTTTTTTTTAAGTTTAAGTGATGGCAAAGGTGATGTAACTTAAGAAACATACAGTATCTCACAGAAGTGAGTACACCCCTCGCATTTTTGTAAATATTTTATTATATGTTTTCATGTGACAACACTGAAGAAATGACACTTTGCTACAATGTAAAGTAGTGAGTGTGCAGCTTGTATAACCGTGTAAATTTGCTGTCCCCTCAAAATAACTCAACACACAGCCATTAATGTCTAAACCGCTGGCCACAAAAGTGAGTACACCCCTAAGTGAAAATGTCCAAATTGGGCCCAAAGTGTCAATATTTTGTGTGGCCACCGTTATTTTCCAGCACTGCTTTAACCCTCTTGGGCATGGAGTTCACCAGAGCTTCACAGGTTGCCACTGGAGTCCTCTTCCACTCCTCCATGACGAGTGAGAGGGATAACACCAAATTTAACACACCTGCTCTCCATTCACACCTGAGACCTTGTAACACTAACGAGTCACATGACACCGGGGAGAGAAAATGGCTAATTGGGCCCGATTTGGACATTTTCACTTAGGGGTGTACTCACTTTTGTGGCCAGCGGTTTAGACATTAATGGCTGTGTGTTGAGTTATTTTGAGGGGACAGCAAATTTACACTGTTATACAAGCTGTACACTCACTACTTTACATTGTAGCAAAGTGTCATTTCTTCAGTGTTGTCACATGAAAAGTTATAAAATATTTACAAAAATGTGAGGGGTGTATTCGCTTCTGTGAGATACTGTACATGAACAATTAAATATACAGTGTAACAAATGAAAAGATATGGTAGGCTACTGATTGTGCATCCCTAATATTAATAGGCGTTACATCCTTGATTTTAAAATATAGGCCTAGTCTAATGTGTGTGCTACGTGGGTTATGAAGCCAAACCAGTTGAGAACCACTGCCGTATAGACCTTATAACTCTGCTTGTTTGTCTTTTACCTTCTGTTTGTCTGTCCACAGCATGAGATCATACGAATTTATGAATGAACTGCTCGTTTTAAAATCTTCACGGTCTAGTGACATCCGCTTCAAACATTATAATGCACGTGATATCTTTCCTTAACTCTAAAGTAAATCTACTTCACCAATAAATTACGCTTCAAAAGTGATGCTAGAGCTACCGCAAAAACAAGTTCAAAGACACAACTCTAAAGATGGCTTCTGCACGCTTCTTTCTCGAGCTCTTTGGTAGCAGACCGCGAAGCGTCAGTTTCAACGTTCAAAGAGCTAATATGTAAGAACTAGTGAGATGTACACACAGAAGATTTAATATTTGACAACTGTTTTGCTATAAAAATGTTAAACCGACAGTAATATCCAGTGATACAAACTAAGCATTTTCCATCAAATGTCGCCATTTTGAATAGAAAATCCTATCATTTACGATTTCGTGTAATTCCTAACAGAATGTGATAAGACAAGAAATGTTTTGCGCTTTTGACACATTATTCATACAAATAACAGTGAATATGTGCATATTTTAAAATATTTTTAGAATTAGAATTTGCTTCACTAAACGTTCTCCATTTTGTAGCCTATGTTTGTTTGATTAACTGTGGGCAAGAGCATCAGTCATGCTGTAGTAGGCAGTCTTTCCTCACACTGAGGAGGGCACTGGAAGCCAACATTTGTTTTGACCACAGTAATGAACTCAGCACTCAAACTGCATCATGCAAATAGTTTGATATATTTGCATAGTGTGATTATTCATGTAAATGCCAAATGTACAGAATATATAGAAAGGATGCAGTTAATAGTCATTATGTAAAGTAGCTATACTCATATGCCGGCATAACCTTTGTTCAACTCTCCTCTATTTCTTCCCCACAGTAATCAGCATATGCTTCAGCCGTCCTTGAGGTCTCCTTCGTAGTAATTAGCTGAAAGTCGACAGCTCCAAATCTGACTCCTCCTCCTCTCTAATCTGCATATGTTAGCCGCTATAATTAAAACTGCTTATTTCAAAAGAGCTTTTTGTAGGACTCCACTTTAATTAGACGCATTACCTGCCATTTTTTTTAATATAAGTGCTCAGAGCTGGCATGGTCGTGGCCACCTGCCGTCATGCTCCACCTTGCCCCTCGATTACCTCTGCAGGCATCTGTGTGATTTGTTTCGAATTAGTTTTTCTCGTCTTTTCTGCATCGCTTCATTTTCCTGTTTTCCTTTTGCCTGTACCTTGCTCTCTATCGCTCTCCTTTTGCTTCATATGTCAGATGCCTGGTTCCTTTCTGTCTGCTGGCTCAATGCCAGGCTCTCAGACATGCAAGGGAGGGGTGCATGCAGCCATATGCAAATCATACTAGCCTTGATTAGGAGGCAGCAGGAAATTCAATTCAATTTAGTGTGGTGGGTGGGAGAGGTGGTCTGACAAGTCAAGTGCAATCTTTTTCACACTTACTGTTTTAAAGAAACAGATTAGAGTTGTTTTGTCAGTTTTTCTAGAATTCTTTGCATTTTATTTTAATTATTGTAACGTGTTTTTTTGGGGGGGGGGGGGGGGGTTTAATAAAAATAAGCAAAACTGTGATATCAGGTGTCAGGATTTTAAATCAGTTGTGTTGCATTTCCATTCCATGCACAGTGTTATTCTATATATTTAACATTGTTTTAATTTTTTTTTTCTTATTTTGTTATTTTCATTTATTTTAATAACTTTTTAAAATGGTCTTTATTACTATGAAATCTTCATTATTCCTATTTTAAATAAGCAAAATTATGTACTATTAGGGCTTCA
Organism: Tor tambroides; assembly: GCA_021397915.2. Classification (NCBI taxonomy): domain Eukaryota; kingdom Metazoa; phylum Chordata; class Actinopteri; order Cypriniformes; family Cyprinidae; genus Tor; species Tor tambroides. The sequence goes on from JAFVLL020026041.1 coordinate 9,920, forward strand.
GAATTTGAAATCAATTGTGGTGCATATTTTATTTTACATTTATTTTATAAATGTACTGTTTATTTAAAAATATTTATTACTTTTTTGTAAATAAAAATTCCATTGCACACACAGTTATTTAATTTATCACCATTATTATTTTTATTATCAATATTATATTTTTATTCATTCTTTTTTATTTTATTTTTATTTTAAATAAGCAAAAATGTGTAATATTAGGTGTCAGGATTTGAAATCAGTTAGGTGTTGTGCATTTCCATTGCACGTGCAATGATTTATTATAGGTTTAAAGCAGCAGAGCAAGAGATTGAGAAACAGAGAGAGAGAGCGCGATAAAGGTAGAGCAAGAGAGGATCTTCCCCCATTTCCTTTTGATGTGATGGTTTTTCCTGAAGCTAATGTCTGTGAGTAATTATGCCAATCAGTTTCCAGTGTTCTTGCTGTCGTAGCATTGAGTGAGACAATGTTGTGCTGTTGTACATGTATACTAATTGTGCGCATGAATTTGTGTGTATGTGTTGTCAAAAGGGAGGCATTCAGGAAGAGAGGTTATGCAGTTATGAGAAAGATAAAATATGCTTGCAATGTACAAAACTGACAGCATCCTTGTTTGTCTATCTTAGCCGTTGTTAGGACTTTGCCATTTCATTCTTGCAGGACTGCTTGGGGGTCTGCTGTGCTGCATCATGACATTGTCTTTTGGTAAAGACTGAAAAGTCAACAGAAAGAAAAAGAGACAACATAGGTGGCTGAGTGCATGTGACACATTGAAAGTTTTGTTAGGCTGTCAGTGTCTGATTCTCTCTCTTTATGGCAGAATGTCTGGGTTACTCAACCTCTTTGTACACTCTTGGCCAAATCAACAGATGTCTGATGATGATTGGTGGTGTGGGCAGAGCCTAATGATGCTCTTTAGTAAAGCGCACACGGGCTTTGTTCCAAAATCTAGTGAGCTGCCTATGGAGGCATCCTAGTTGTTGCCAACAGCTACTAAATTATGCTGCCTTAACATATCTAGTTTTTACAAAATTCTAAGGGAACGTCACATTTGTCCAATTCCAGAATGCACTGCGGTGAGCTCAGTAAAGAACTGTATGGCTTGTATGTAAATAGACCTTATATTTCATTCAGTACTGTTCAGTAAGTATTGATAAAATACTAGAATAGTTCAGTGCAGTGGTGTCATTGTTAACCGACTAAATGAAATAAGTAGAAATAAATACTGAAAAAATATAAATGAAACCTAAATAGAAATTTAAAACAAAAGCACATAACAGAATTACTAAAACTAAAATGTAAACTACAATTATAATAATAACAGCTATGTTGAAGTATAATAATATCATAGTAAGCGACAGAAATAATACAAAACAATATGTTTACTCTACATAAATATAGACCTACATATAGTAGGCCTATAATACTTAGTGTTGATTTAAAAAAATGTTCAGTGTAATTAATAGCCTATATATTTTACCCAATAGCCAATTTTACCCTATCTGAACCTATGGATTTAAATTCATTCAGAATTTTACCTTAAAAAAAAAAAAGCAAGTTTGAACTATGACCGTGTTAAATTTGTTGTACAACAAAATGTGAAGGTCGTTTGAAGTAATGTTAACCACAGATCTAAATGTGCTTAGAATTTGAAAATGAGCATTCTAAAAACCCATAGAAAATTCAATTAGCCCTTTGCATTGGTCTAAAAACAAAGGTCATGATACATTGTGAGATTCATCTGTACGTGATAGCTACTCCCTGGGTTCAGAATATGAATTTCATGTAATTTCTCAATAGCAGTGCCTCTTTTTTATTTTTAAGTTATGTCACAATGACAAACCACACCTTAAAGGTGCAGTTGGAGATCTCTGAAAATGCTAACTTTAGCCTGATAGCACTGAAAGCGAATGTCCCACCCTCCCTGCAATCGCCGTCCAAAGCCACGCCCCCTGAACGCACATACGCTCAAAGAGCAGAATACCAGAGACAACATTAAATTACTACAATAGGCTACATCAGCGGTCCAGTTCAAAGCAAGCATATATGTTCCATACAAAGGGCA
>JAFVLL020026042.1:0-11748 GCA_021397915.2 Tor tambroides
AACCTTTCACAGGTCATCGACTGCTGCTGTTAATTGTTTATTATCCTTGATGTTTTGAAGTACTAGCTCGGTCCTGATTGATGGCTGTCTCATCTACAGACTCATAAAAAGATGCAGAAAATGGGAGAATGGAGGAGAGGTTGTGGAGCTGTTTGAGCAAGAGTAAAAAGAAAAGTGATGCTTTTGGATTTGAAGGAACTGGGTTTGATGTATTTTGTGAAAAGCCCTTTTAAAGGTCTGTAAATGTCAAAATAGCAGAGCTAAAGCCAATGTGACCAGTTTTTAATGTTAAAATATTCTGTAAACACATCAGCACTGAAATCCAAGGGCACTGATTTATTTTGCCTGTAGGAGCCACAAAACATCAAACTTTGTATTTTATTCTTTTTTTGGGCTTTTTAAATTTGGTTCTGTTCTTAGTTACGCTGATAATGAATGGATGCTGATTGAATTCAGCAAGTTACGCGAGTTCAGATGACAACCTGTGAAAGGAATCACTATTTCGATCTGGTTGACCTTCATCTCTGTGGGTTCTGTTCTTGGGCTCTGGCACAGGTGACCTTTCATTCTTCTGGCTGTATTCACGTACTGTAGTTATCTTATCTCATGCATACAGACCAATAGTGTAGGGCTTCTCCACTACCCCTAGTTGAAAAAAGATTGACAATTTGCATGTAATCATTGAAAAGGAAAGAGTGACAGTGTGGCAGAGGAGTGATGGAAAAATACTAGAATCTCTCTGCCATCCCTCTGAAATAAATACTGTTTCTCTGACTGAGAACAGGGATGTCCACTTATTCTTATGATCCAGTTCTTTTTAGTGAATCAAAAACAGTGTGACCTGTGCAGTCTGATTCCCAAACAGTTCTTTTTAATGAACACCAATAATCTATATATTATCGATCAGTGTGGTGCACTGGTGTCTGATTTTTGAATAAAAGACTCTTAAGAGCCTGTTCATTTAGTGAATCAAAAGCATATAGCGAACCAGTCTGATTCCCAAAAGAAAGTCTCTTATGAGCAGGTTTGTTTTAGTGAATCAGAAACATATACCGAACCAGTGTTGTCTGATTCTTGAACAAAAGAGCCAATCTAGCCATGATTCTTATGAACTGGATCATTTTAGTGAATTAAATTGAACAACATAGATTCCCAAACGAAAGACACTTATACGAGACACTTTTTTTTAGTGAATGAAAAACACTGTGACCATTAATACTGTGACCATAGGGCAGGCCTAATGGATAGAGAGTTGGACTTGTAGCCCGAAGGTCGTGGGTTCGAGTCTCAGGTCCGGCAGGGATTGTAGGTGGGGGGAGTGAATAACCAGCACTCTCTCCACCCTCAATACCACGACTGAGGTGAGACCCTTGAGCAAAGCACCGAATCCCCCACTGCTCCCTGGGTGCCGCAGCATTAGCTGCCCACTGCTCCGGGTGTATGTTCACTACTGTGTGCATGCACTTGGATGGGTTAAATGCAGAGCACGAATTCCAAGTATGGGTCACACACCACTTCCCTTCCCCCCTTAATAGTGTCACAAACTATGGTTGCATGCACTAAAGCGTCATAGACATAAAAGCCTAGGACTTTCTGTAAAGCTACTCTGAAATGGTGTACTGAATAAATCTGACGACTTCACTTGACACTTATGAACTACAGTGGATCATTTAAGTAAATCAAATCATAAAATCATATTCCTGAATTAATTATCTAACGAGTTGGTTCCAGTGTAGCCTGATTCCCGAATAAATACTTTTAAAAGTTTTCATTTAAATAGTGCTTTTAACAGTTCAAAAGGATGGATTGAATCAAACTGAACCTTATAACCAATAAGAGCGTTTAATGAATCAATCAACAAATTATTATTTTCAGTGATGTCAATAGCAAAATGAAGCAAGGTTTGTGCCATTCATTACTGATGAATCGTCCATTTGACAACATGTTGTTAAAGATACACATCTGCTAGACAGGTTTTAGTGTTTTTCTTTTAAAAAACAATGAACTGAAGCAATGCATGTCTAATGAAGTGTGGTTAGGGGCACCTCTGCGGTAAACACAAAGTTCTGTATAAATACTGCCATTTTTTTCAAGCAGGGAAAACTGTAGAAACTCACCCATGGCTGTCTGAAACAGTTTGTATTAAAATGGCTTTTAAGAGTTACAAGGAAGAGCAGAATTTGATTAATTTAAACTGTGGACTGAAAACTTCAGACTAGAGATTTTCCACAAAGATTGCATCTATCTTTAGGGCATCAGTCATTCTTAAAGAGGCAGTGCAATGTGTGTATGAGTTAGCGTATTTATTCTCCCTACAATCTGGCACGTACGCTTCCAGACATTGATTTATGACAGTCATCAATCTCTTCCCGACACACTTTCATGTTTTGACATGACAGAAATAAGGTGTTATTATTGATGCTATACGCTGGCCGCAGAGGGCAAAACAGTGAGTGTGGAGAATCAAAATTTCCCCATCTGGCTGTACACTCCTCCTGCCCAGGCACAAGCACTAGTTACCCCAGGGTGAGATACCAATCTTCCCCTTCCTGCAATCAGCAGCCTAAATTCAACCAAGTATCAGAAAACTTTAAGTTTTCCTCAGTCCAACCAGAAACACTTCAGTTATTGACAGCAAAACCTGCTTTCAGCATTTTGAATTGTGTCTTGCCCATCCCTTATATTTTTTACCTGGCTATTTTAGCACGACCATGCCTAAAAGAAAAAAAAAGTGCCTTTTTTAAATTAAAAAGCAATCATGAAAATGAACTTCTACACAGCAAATGTACAACTTTCTAAAATGGAGTCATATGCTATCTTCAAATCATGATTATATTTACAAGTTGAGCTCAACAGTAAAGCTATAATTGCCAGTGAGAAATGCACCTGCATTACATTTATGCAACCTGAGTGATTTATGTAGGCATGGTATCTAACAAATAATTTTTTTCCACAACATGACTCAGCTTAGTCATTCATGTGCATGTAATTTGTAATTATGATATTTCCAACTGCATTCGAAGGCTTTCTTAAACCCAAACATTCTGAGTTGTGTATGTGAGGGGTGAAATGGTATTGATCATAAGTTACGTAAGAGCACACAATTTAGTTTGAAAGCATTTTCCTTCCTGTCTTCATCTGGAAGTTAAACAGAAAAATATATATTACGTTACACAGCAAGTCTGTGTTTTTTCCAGCTGACTTTTCGAACCTGTTAGGAACTTACTTCCCAATATGATGTGAAAAGATCAATACTACATCCAGCTGTAATGGATGTTAAAGGGGTCATCGGATGCCAAATTCACTTTACATGTTGTCTGAACATAAATGTGTGTTGGAAGTGTGTGTACACATCCACCCTATAATGATAAAAATCCACCCAATGTTTTTTTTTTTTAAATCCCCATTTTAAAATCCCCTTTCTCAAATCAGGCTGTTCTGAGATTCCTGTCAAAATGACGTAGTTCTGCACAGGCCACTCCCATGATAGTTTATTGACAAGACCAGCCCTGAGTGAGCTGTGAGCTGTCCACCATTGTGTGGACTCCAGTGCAGGGGAAGACAAGAATGTCTCCGATTAAGCGATTGAGGTGCTTTGTTGTTGGATGTAATAATGAACATAGCAGTCGTCATTTACTCCTTACGTTTTCGGAGGGAATGCACCGATCCCCGATCTGCCTAAATGCGTTTATGTTCGCGTGAATCATTCGTGATCCAGCTTCATCTACAGAAGAAGTGAATATAAGGGTTTTTTATGAATCTTTGCAAATCGCCTTTCCTAATAATGTGCTAGTTAGCAAGTTTTGCGGTTGAAGTTTACAGTCTGCTCATCACCCCACAGAAGAAGAGCTCATTAGCATTTAAAGGAACGTGGACTAAAACGGCTTGCTGAAATCAGAGCTGATTTTGACAGGGTAAAAAGGGTGTTGTTTTACATAACAATTGAGAAATTTTAACCAAATAATGCTATAGACTTTTCATTAAGACCCTATAGAATCATATCAACTTGTGGAAAATGGGCATACAATGACCCCTTTAAAAGTGAAGTGTGTTATTTTTACAAAGAAAAACACTTTTAGACCATGCACTTTATGTGCAGAGACAACTTTAAGAGGTACAGTACAGGGTATGTGTTCCATGAAGAGTGAGATTTTCAAATTGCTGCTCTTTGTTTGAGCAGTTCAGAGAGGTCAATAATACCTGGAGAAAGCTATCCATTAGCTTTATCATTGGTCTTAATGCATGTTGGTCACTTGGTAAACATAACATGACAAACTATTTGTACTGAAATATTTGTAAAGTATTGTATGAAATACTTTTTAGTCAGAATACATGTTTATTTTAAATGAACATTAAAGAAGAATGTGGTGTTTTAAATGTCCATTAAATAAGAATGGAATAGTTATGACCAGGGCCATTTCTAGACATCTAGGGTGCCACCATCTAAAGGGGGCACCAGTGAGCACCATCTGCTATGGAATATTTGAATTAATATTTGAATTCATATCACTATTCTAATCAAATGGATTGGTTGCACTCACATGGTCATCTCATTTGTATAATATATTGTATGAAAATGAAATAATATAGAATTAGAAAGTTTAAAACATTGGAATATTATTAAAATCATTTATTTTTTTGTCACAAAAAATCTGTCTAATTCAGATTTATGTAATGAAAAGGCAATGATAAATATGACATCTCTGTCTTTGTTTGGCAGTTTATTAATTTTATTTACCTAATTTTAGTCATTTAACACCAATAGGCATCCCATACCTAAATTGTCAGAAATGGTCCTGGTTATGACATCCATCAGTAGGGGATAACTGTTCTTGCTAACCTTCTAAACCTTTTATTTCTGTCAGCTTCTGAGTGAAATAATGGAGAGTTTGAGGTTGGGACTACTTTTTTGTCTGAACAATGACAGATGAGGAGCATGATAGTAGGAGCGTTCTGGAAACTTTCTTTTTAAAGACATTTTTGAGAATTATTTTTGCAATTCCATTTGGTGCCACTAGTGTCAGAGAAATTACACTTCAACATCTGGCCCTTTAGAGGCAATGTTTTCACCAGAATACATAAGGTTATATGTATTATTATTATTATTATTATTATTATTTTTAAAAAAACGAGCTTAATATTCCTTGCTCGCTGCTCCTTGTGAGCTTAGCTAAGTTACTCTGACTGCTTTACAGCATCTCAAGAGATATGTACTCATACTCATTAATGTCCTGGCTCTGCTAAGAACAACAGTGTTCTTGTCAGCAGAGCTCATCCATGCTGTGTGCTGCTCTCTGATTTATGTCAACCAGAAACACTCTTTATGCAAATGGATTATTGAGGAAGTGGTAAGACAGATCAATAAAACTCTCACATGGTCATGGTTTAACAAAGTGCTGTCGGTTCTTGGCCACTTCCGGATAGAGGATGATTTACTGTGGCTTAAGGTCAAATTTCATTTACTTTTCTGCTGGGTAAAATGTTAGAACCATAAAAAGGCTGAACTGACGATCATCGTTTCACCACAGCTTAATTTAATACAGCACTTGGAAGGCTATCTATCTATCTATCTATCTATCTATCTATCTATAAACTATCTCACATTGACTTCCTTTGATAGAATATTCTGATGTATGCATGTTGACTTTAGGTTCTGGTTCTGTGTAAATATATGCAACTCATTGGCACTCAAAATAAAACTGAAGCCTAAGACACCTTGCAATATTTGAATACTAAATTTTGATTGGTCTTTTCTTCCTTGTACTGTATGTTTACACAGAACTACTACCTACAAGCTGTACATACATCATATACATTATAATATTAAAGTGGATTCTGGGGTATTTAAAGTGGTAGAAAGGCGATGCTCGCAATGTAAATGACCAAAGAGAATATATGGTTGTTAAGGGATTATGAAAGCAAATAAATAAGAAGAAAAATAAGGCTTAGGACATACGTGATGAGCACAGTCACCTTTGAGATTCCCATGAATGCAGTTTTTAATACTAGACCATACAGTGACTCGCAATCAGACTACAAGATGCGCAGAGGGAAAACATCACTCCTTTTCTCTTAATTAGCCGTAGCATTTTGCAATTAAAGCTCTTCACTGACTTCTTGCAATCATGTCCTTATCTCTGAATCCACCATCACGATGATGGCTCTTCACCACATCTTGCCTCCGCCTAATGACTTTTCACTTATCAGGGAGAAGTGTGTAAGTCGACAGAAAGGAAAAGTAAATGTCTGTTCGTGCTTCCCAAAGGGGTCCCATAAAATGATGTGTGATTTAAATTACGACTTCTTGGGCAGAGTCACAAGTAAGTACTATTAATAAAATGAAATATGATGAAAATCTGAATCACACTGATTCAAATCTGCAGTAGTAGTGGAAAAAAAAAACATTCTTTTTCCTCTTTAGTTGGCCTTTCTTTATTGGAAGTGGGTTACTATCAAACCTTTAATAGCTTCTTTTCTTGTATTATTCTCATTTGTAAGTCATAAGTCATTTTGGATGAAAACATTTGATAAATAAATGAATAAAAGTGAATATAAATACTTAAATGCCTCTGTAGTATTGTTCATGGGATTCATTACAGGCCTTCAGTTAACTTAAAATTTAACGATGTTGCAATAGGTTTCAAGGCAGACGGCTATTCTTTGTATATGTGTGAGAGTGTGTTGGTGTAAATGCCTGTTCGCACCAAGAACTATAACGATAACTATATTAGTGTAAAACCCAACAGACGAAAACATTCTGTTTATTGTAAGTGTGTGCTGAATTCATGTCATCTACTACTATAAATGTGCAAACTCTTTATGTTGGATTGGCTGTCAATATTTTTGTTTTTCATAAGCCGGAAAAAAAGTTTTTGAAAGTGATTCCAACAATATCGTTCCTCTCTTTCATTATTGTCATAGTTATAGTTTTCGTCCTTGATGTATACACCTCTTAAGTTTTTGTATTTAAACCCATCTCTTATTCTATCTGGCCATCATGCAAAGGAAAATATTGAAAATATCCTAAACATTCGACATGCATTGTTTCTCATTATTTTTGAGCCATATACCATCAAAAGGCCTGTTAGGCTTTCACAGAGCTCTTTATTGATGTACAGGCCAGATGCATTGTGGGTGCTCAGTGTTTGTAGGCAACGGATGGTCAAAGAGATCGATCATCCCTTTCAGCGACGGCCGCCACTACGCTGGAGATGTTCCCTTAGCATGCAGCTCTCGCTGCGTCTGAAACAATGCTAATGGCACTAACAGCACGCTTCCATTGTACTGCTCTGAATGCTGCGGACATTTTTTACTCCCTTGCCTCAGAACCGCACTCCTGTCTAACTGTCACACGTCTAACTCATTAAGACGAAGGATTGGGGATTTGCAGGGAGGGAGCGGCAGGAGATGAGCGGCCAATTAATGGAAACAAATTGTGTTCAAAACAAAGCTGCCTTTACTCTCATTGTTTCTGAGGTCTCTGCTGGGGATTAGAGGAGATTTTGTGAGCTTGCTAGTGTGTATCTGTAACCATTCTGAAGTGGCCACTCGCCTCCTAGACTAAGGCTAAAATTAATCGCATGGATGAGGTTAAAATCCAAATTTTAATTTTATTTTTGGCTTTCTGCCACGTCTTATTCAGGAAAGTAAATGACAGGAAGACAGAGAGGAGCAGGATCAGGAAATAAGCCAGGAATTGAACTTGAGTTGCCCTCATGAGCACCACTGCACAATGTGTCAACGCCTGTGTGCTAAATGCTAGACCCAGACAAATCCACATTATTTCTTCATGACAAATGCAAACCTTAATTACTAGCGAAAAAGGAAAAGCTGACTCTAGATCAGGAATGGCGAGCAAATTCATTTGCTGTCTTCATTTCTGAAATTATTATTATTACAGTTTTTTTTAACTGGTTTGATACTATTTTCACAAGCAATTCGTACATTTTCAAAACTCTTAGTACTAATATCACAACAGATCATCAAAAGTGCACTTTTTTCAAACATTTCAGCATATTTTCAATTGTTTTAGTACAATACACACAATCACAAAGTATTTTTTTCACTAGACAAAATAATTGTTTCATTTATATCAATGTTTCATTCAAAGTAATTGCTTTTCATAACGCTCTTGCTATCAAACTTTTCATTTGCATGTCTTCTCATTCAGTTTCATACATTTGTCTATTATTTAATCTAACTCATCTTAATGGTTAATCAGTGAATCATTTGGTGCAGCTATAGATATAGATTCAATAGATACAGTTTCTAAAGAACTTGTTTGCAATTTAGGGGCAATCAAATGTAATGAATTATTTTTTTGCACTATAAGTGATTTATCTTAGATGATAACCACTATTTTGTATATGTGTGTGTGTGTGGTTCAGGTAAACCCTATGTTATGAGAACAAAATGTTCCTCAAAGATGGCAATATCTGAAATCCTTTTCCTTGTGGGAGAATGTTTTCTATGAAAAAAAAACATAATTTTTGTAAGGGTAGGTTTAGGAGTAGGGTTAGTGTAGGGGGATAGAATATACAGTTTGTACAGTATGCTATAAAACCCATTACCATTCTATGAAATGTCATCATAATGATAGGAATACACACTGTGTGTGTGTGTGTGTGTGTGTGTGTGTGTGTGTGTGTGTGTGTGTGTGTACCTACTTACCCATATTTTGGGGACAAATTGGTACCCAGAAGTGAGCAAAACCTGACAAAATCACACACACACACACACACACACACACACACACACACACACACACACACAAAAACCCTTTGAGGACGTCCTCATTTGTAAAACTGTGTGTTTTGCAATTTGTGAACATACAGCAGGATACAAGGGAGAGGAACTGATCAGAGATGTATCAGAAGAAGGGAGACAGATGGCATCAAATACAGCATTTTACATTACATTACGCCATGTGATACTGTATATAGAGGCATTACCATGGTAGAGACTGCACATTACTATAACTCATCTGAAAAGTGCAGTTACAGTGTAGATTCAGTCATATGTCATACTGCATTGACTATAAACTCTGTCTAGCACCAAACCTTATGGCCATGTCATATCTTCATCACACCTTTTGATCCAGTAACACACTGTATAAATACTTTTACAAACATTATGCATTTTATGCGAGTTATGCAAGCTAGGTAATGTAAGTGTATTTTCTAACATGACAGTTATTGCCTCTATTACTGTAATTATTTCAGCAACAAAGGTGATTTGAAACATGTATCTTGCATTCTTTGCTCTTGAATTAAGTGAATGTTAAAAGTACTAAGTTGAAAGAAGATCTTACTGTTGTGTTTTGGTGATTAAGCCAAATGTTTTCAATACATATCACAATGATCTTGTGTTCTGAAACAATGATTATGTGGAATGAAAATATGTACAACTATAATGAAATCATGAGATCAGGTTTTGAAAGAATGACTAGTGGTGTTACAAGTGTGGTCAGTTTAAAGTTTTGTACTAAGAGTTTTGAAAATATACACCTTATTTATGAAAATAGTACCAAACCAATTAAAAAAAAAAACTGTATTACATTATTACGTTTGGAGTAAAAAAAAAAACTTTTAAAGAAATTAATACTTTTATTTTGCATGGAGGCATTTACTTGATCACATGTAACATGACAGGAAGGAAAAATGCATTTGAGTTCTCTCACAAAAGTATCGCATTCACACAAGATACGTTTGCAAAACCAATGAAATATAGATTTTCCTCCCACCTTGTATTTTTCCATCATAAAAGCGAATGCAAGTTTCTTGGGGGAACACAAAAGCATTGAAATACTTTTTTTTTTTTTTCTCTCCAATTACATTTTATTTACCATTACCACATCCCTTTAAGGGTTATTTTGAATTATAATAACATTTCACAGTATTACTGTTTTTAATGTATTTTTGATAAAATAAATCCAGCTTTGATAATCATAAGAGACGTCTTTCAAAACCATTAAGAAATCTTACAAACACCAAACTTTTGAATGATAGTGTGCATATAAAAAACAGTTTTCATACTGAAGAATAAAAAATGTGCTACAAATATACAATACATCCAGTGGTTGTGGGGCTTTGTTGGATCAACGTGTTAACCCTGTTGACGTCGGCTGGTGTTTGTTTTCACGGAATGACCATGTGCAATCAGCGTTTGTCTTGTCTTGGAATGTTTGATCAGTCTGGTATGATTTTCTATCAAACCCTGACCTAATCTGACTTCATCGCAAACTGTTGGCAAGACGATGAGGTATAAGCATCCCTGCCAAATCCATAGAAACCAATGTGCCTGCCTTGATAAACATGGAAAAAAAGGCATGATTGATCAGAACTTTCAAAAGTGAACTTGTTTTAACTTTGATTATGAGCAGAAATGACATCATAATTGTTCTTTTTTTTTAAACACAGTTGTATTCAATTTAACATTCTAACAGTCATTATGATAACATAGCGCCCATTTTGACAAATATGTCATTGCTAAATTTCATTTTAAAAACAGGCCACAAAAGAATAATCAATCTTTTTTTCTTTTTTTTGCAATATGTTTTTAGATTTACTAGATAAATATACATTTACTAAACTTTTCCAAACATCTAAACTTTTTTTTTTTTTTTTTTATCAGCTGGCCGAAACTTTCCCACACTGGCCCCGGGCCAGCAGTCTATCTTTATTGTTGAGCCTTGGATTGGCATACAGTATATAAACTCCTTTTCTCTCACAGCAAGATTCAGGGCTACAGTTGCAACCCTTTCCTTTTGATTTCCCTTCTGTGGAGAGGAACAGTGACATACAAAAAGACAAGTTTAAATATGACACTTGTGTGTTCCAGCATTCAGAACGCAACAGCCAGTTTTAGAATGGTTGAAATGTTGCCATTTGTTTGAATCTGTGTGAACCAGGCTTTAGAATAGTTCAAATCCCTTTGTCATTTTCGATCATAATGATTTAACTGCCCTCTGACCAAGCCGTTGTATTATGACAAAGGCTTTACAACGGCTAATGGACAGATCAACCTGATTTCAACCATTTTATTGGAGAAACTCATCTCACCGCTATCTCCCTTGTTCTCGGCACTGTGGGATTCGGTTTTCTAGACACAATGAGAGACTGGTGACATCATACAGAATGGATCACTTATATCTGTGTGAAACAGCTTGGTGCAAAGCATTGTTATATTGCCTTTTTATAATACTTATTTCTGTCATCTCTGTCTGTGAAGAATGACTATTGAGCGATGGAAGGAAGAAACAATGGGCTTACGAGAGCTGGAGGCTGGGATTGATCTCCCTTAGTTGCAAAAAAGTAAACAAGAGAGAGAAACAGGAACAGTAGCAGTGCAGACTGGGAATTTGTGACCTACTCCAGGATTTATCCACTGCCCACAGAAAGAAATGTCATATAGCTCTACTGAGCTGTGCGTTATCCGCAAAACATCTAGAGTTGCCAGTGTGAAGACTTATACAATTAACACCACAACAATTGAGAATCAGGGTGAATAATTAATTAAAAATAGCAACCACTTTAAAAGATTCCAGTAAGCTTCGAGGCAGTGTTGGGAAAGCTACTTTAAAACTGTAGCTTGTAAAGCTACAAGCTATTAATAATTTAAATTTAGATAAACTACAGTCAAGCTACTCTTCTGAAAAAAAAAACAGTTATCTACATTACATGCTACAAACAAAAAGTATCTGTAACTACATTGAAGCCAAGGGGCCACATATTTTAAAATATGCTATAT
>JAFVLL020026043.1:0-15015 GCA_021397915.2 Tor tambroides
TGGAGTTTGAAGGGGATTTTGGGGGCAGATGAGAAAATGTGGGAATGTAGTAAGGCTATATTTAATTTTCTTAAATATACAGGGTTAGAGGCCAGTATATAGTGGGTTTTTTTATTTTTGGATACACTTGTAACTATGCAAAGTACATGAAACCCTGAAGTTGCACATCCCGGTACAGTAGGTGGCGGTATGCACCTGAACAAATTGGTTGCTACCCGCCAATAAAACCATAGAGAGAGAGAGAGAGAGAGAGAGAGAGAGAGAGAGAGCATGAAACAAATTACAAAATAAAAGACATGACAACAGAACATGAAACAGAACCCAAAACAGACCTTACATCTCTAAACTGTCACATACTTTATAAAACTTAATGCCCAATAAAACTGTTAACATTTACATATTTTCTGTTTTCATACATAAAACAAGTATAAATAGTGACTAAACACAACCCATTATTACTACATGTTAACCAGGATTCACTCTCACTTTACTCCTTAAATAATCACGACATCGTCTGATAAAATCAACATACATCTACACTAAAGAGTGACTATGCAGTGGTTTTGGCTATATTATTATTTTTGTCTCATGCAGCATGCTGCCTGCGTCTGAGTAACAAACTATGCGCATATAAACAGATGAACTATGTTCATAAACCCAAACAGTCAGTAAGCAACAGGTGCTCGGAAACTCTGTTTTGTACTCATTTATTGACGAGTCGTCTGCGGTACGGCTAACTGAATGTGCTGCTTCTCCGCCGCTCACTACACAGAACAGACGCCGAGAGGCGATGCTGAGCCAGGAAAGTCAGACCTCGCGTTCGCGGGGCAGTACTTGCAAAATCTTCCAAACTGAATGAAAGCTAAGGTTTATCCAAAAAAATTCGCTAGGTTTGTCAGTATGTACCTTTTATGGAAAAAAAGACACTAAAAGGGTCTGAATTAAAGTTGCTAAATATAGTGCTAAAGTCACCCTCGTGTGTGTGTGTGTGTGTGTGTGTGTGTGTGTGTGTGTGTGAGACGTGGGAGCTGCTGGCAGGGGCGGTGGATATTTGTGGGGGTCAGTGTGGGTACTGTGTCAGGCTGCACAAATAAATCTATGTATAGGAAACACTGGTTGATCCAGTTTGGCGCGTTGCATGACGAGTCGACGACGCACGCATGAGAGTTACGCAGTTTACACAGGTCATCCAACTGAGGTCAGATAGCCACAAAATATTCCACAAAAGTGGAATTCAAATTTTATCTTCCTGTGTGGGTCGCAATTTAGAGCTTATGTTTGGGAAACACTATATTTCAGTGAAGAAACGCACCAATACAGTTATGCTGAGAACTGCTCTCTCCTGAAGAGTAACTCAACAGCTGGGCCAAGATTAACCCAGCTACTAACCAAGTCGCTGGGTAACACAAAAATCTCTTATGACTGTAACCATGGTTCCCTGAGAGGGAACGAGACACTGCATTACAAATAGTGACAATGTGGGAACACCTCTGTGTGACGACCAGTAACCTTAAAAGTGCATTTGGAACAAACAGCGTTAGCTTCTGATAAGTCAAGGCAAGTCACTCACAGGGATGCAGGAAGTATGGCAAGGTGACACAAGTCTCTTTCCCTCTCAGGGAACCATGGTTACAGTCATAACCTGAGATGTTCCCTGTCGAGGGAACTGCATCAAAAATAGCGATGCTGTGGTAATGTTAATACTCACTTTGCCATACTAACAAGTGCCTGTCTAGTGTGAAATCATGGCAAGCACAACTAACACAGCAGCACCTGAAAATTTTGTGCAGAGCCCAGGTCTAAGTTATAAAACCTTACGAATGTGAGCAAAGGGAACCAACCTGCTACATTTTAAACATCTTGAAGTGATACCCCTGACACCAAGGCTATAGAAGCCACCACACTTCCAGTCAAACAAGCTTTGATGCCCAAGGAGCTTTCCTGGTCCTGATTACCACACAGGAAACCTGTCACCAATGGCTTTTTTCCAATGACTCACCAGCCAAATGTGCATGGTAAGTAGTTATGGCCACCACATGCACCTTTAAATGGAGGAGGATAACCCTGTGGAGAACTACTCTTGCAGGAATTCCAGCACTGAACCAACCGGCCAGTAAAGACAGCCCACTTTAAGGCACACTGTTTCTTTGTGGAGGGACCTCTGGAGTGGATAATTGCCTCAACAACCTCAATTAAGACACCAGAATTTATGAGTTGTGCCCCCTCAGAGTCCATATCCATAGCTTCCATATCCATAGTCCAGAGCCACCAGTGCAAAGGTGGCATGTAACTCTGGGCAGCAACCATTTAGTTCAGTGGGACAACCGACACTACAAGTGTAAACTGAAAGCGTCTGCTCTGCTCCATACAGTGCGCGCTGCAGAGCCACAGCACAGTGCAACAGGAGTCAGATTTCACTGATCACGTGAAGAGAGTGAGAGTGCAAATAGCATATTTTCTTAGCAATATATACTATTTACAATAAGTGAAAATAGCAGGATTTTTTAACGATATGCACGATATGCAAATAGCAAGATTTTCTGCTATTTATACTACTTATTGCAAATAGTGGCAAATATCTGCTCCTCAGTATTGTAGTGCATTATAAAACAGTATGCAATAATAACGTATTGAGTGTAAATTATAATTTTAATTCAAATTATTAAATGGATGCCACCTTATTGGGAAAATAAAGCCCTCCCTACACCTACCCTAACCGTACCCGATACTTTATTTTCAACCTTTTTGATTATTTCCTTAATTTTTATTGAAAATAGATGCCTTTCTGATGTGATATGAGATTTGAAAAGGGAGAAAAAAAGTTAGGCAAAAGGCAAGTTCGAACTCGGGTCGATCGCGTCAAAAAACACATGCCTTATGATCTGCGCCACTGAAACTAACGCGAGTGTCTTTTTTCATTGTTGACTATCCGAATCACACGTTGGTGGGTGGAGTTAGTGTAAATAGCCTCTGCTAACAAGGTGGGCTATTTGCACTTAGGGTGTGTTCATACTTGTCATGTGTGGTTCAATTAAAACAAACTCTGGTGCAAATGCTCTGTTAGTTTCGTTCGGTTCGTTTGAGTAAGTGTGAACGCTGCCATCCAAACCCTGGTGCACACAAACAAGCAGACCGAGACCGCTAAAAAGATGGGTCTCAGTCCGCTTCCAAACGAACTCTGGTGCAGTTCGAATGAAATATGAACACAACACAGACCAAATGCTTCTAAACGAACCAAAAACAGGAAGTAATGACAAGATACGACGCGATTTGACCATGTGGAACGAGCGGTGTAACCAAAACAAAATGAGCAGAGGGCAAACGTGGAGAAATGAGGAGGTAAAGTGCCTTTTATGAGCTTTTCGTGAGTTCGCAGGTGGTAAAAATAAAATCATATGTACACAACAATGAGTGCGCTGAGTCCAGCAGACGGCATTAGGTATATTCGACTTAAAGCGGCAATGAGCAGACCGATCAGTGAATGGGTACTTTGATGTCATACAACGATCGGTCTGCACAGTGCCGCTTTAAGTCGAACACACCTATTGTTTGGGGTGTTCAGTAAGTTCCGTCACAAAATATACGTCATTCAACCCAACCAATCAGGTTGTGAACGTATGGCTATGCCTGTAGGTTCGGTATCTTTAGGTTCGTTGTCAAAATTGCCAGTGTGAGCGCTAAGTGGACCAGGACTAAATGTATCATTTTCCTTTTTGGTCCGGACCAAATGAACCAAACGAACCGAACTACAA
This sequence comes from Tor tambroides, assembly GCA_021397915.2. Taxonomy (NCBI): domain Eukaryota; kingdom Metazoa; phylum Chordata; class Actinopteri; order Cypriniformes; family Cyprinidae; genus Tor; species Tor tambroides. The sequence continues at coordinate 3,753 of JAFVLL020026043.1, forward strand.
GTGTGAACACACCCTTAGTGTAAATTGACACTCCGATTTAATTATTGCAGGTTTGCATTATATTCTGAGTTTGCATTTTACTGTTTTAATTCATTTTGAGGAACAATGAATCTGTTTTTGTGCAGTGAGATGAGTAAATCCATGTTGACATTTAGTCTAGAACTACAGTAACATCATGTTCACACAGCACACACAACACCTCTGCACTTACTCCTGATTTCTCTCAACATGCGGACAGGAGAGCTGTAAGTATTTATTATAGGAAAACAAAGTAACTGGCGTTACTTGTTTGAAAAAGTAAAAAAAGTAATCTGGCACCAAGATATTAGCAGCAGATGCTTTAAGTCCTGCAAGTTGCGAGGTGGGGCCTCCATGGATCATATTTGTTGGTATAGCGCATCCCATAGATGCTCAAACAGCTTGAGATCTGGGGAATTTGGAGGCAACACCTTGAACGCTTTGTCAAGTTCCACAAACGATTCCTGAACAATTTTTGCAGTGTGCACAATCGTGGTCCGGGGGGGGGAGGGGGGGATGAAGGAATGGAGGTGGAGCCTGATGATTTCATGACACATGGACAGTATGAAGTTCAATTTGCAGACATTAGTTGTTCAAAGATCAGTTTGCTTCTGTAAACTGCAGTGTGCATTATTCTGAACAAATGGATAATGCAGGATAATGCACTCTGTAAACTTACAGTGTAACACCCTTAGCAACATAAACAATCAGTGTAGCATCAAAACGGTTCCATTTATTATGTATTTCAGCAAAATTAGCTCTTTATTATTACGTAATGAATTATGAGTGACCCCTACTAGCATTGTGTTGTGTCATTCACCTTCCCCCATGCTCTTTCCCTGTCAAAGAAAAGGTGTGTTTGACTTGAAGCGGCACTGCACAGAAGTGTATGGCATCGTATGGGAAATCGGTGTATGACATCGAAGTACCGTGAGAACAGTTAGAGATCCAACAGCTCCATCCCCAGCTGTTTCCAAAAAATCATGGTATCGGTGTTGGCTGGTATACCGGGGGGTGGCCATTTACCTGGATGATGTGGTTATCCATGGGCCCACCCCCAAGAGTCACGATGAACGTCTCAGCAGAGTCTTTGCAGCCCTAGCTGAACACAAACTAACCCTCAATGCTGAAAAATGTGTTTTCCCTGCACCGACCATTGAATATGTGGGTTTCCGGCTGTCGGCAGATGGCGTCACACCACTTCAATCGAATGTAGATGCCATATTGGCAATTCCCGAACCCAGCTCAGCTGCGCAGGTCGCCTTCTTTTTGGGCATGACTGGCTACTACCTGAAGTTCCTCCCACATTATTCTACTACCACTGCCCCACTACGGAGACTGCTGTGTAAGGATGAGCCATGGGTGTGGTCACAGGCATGCTCTGATGCTGTGCGCACACTCAAGGTGCAGCTCACCACAGCCCCAGTGTTGGCTCACTTCGATATCTCCAGCCCCACCTGGGTGACCTGCGATGCGTCGGCTACAGCCATAGGAGCAGTGCTGTCACAGACCCAGTGGGGCGTTGAGAAGCCCATCGCCTTTGTGTCACGGGCCCTCAATCAGACAGAGCAGAGCATCTGGGCCTGCGAGAGGTGGCACTTGTATCTCTATGGCCGCACCTTCACCCTAAGGACAGATCACCAGGTCCTGACTGCACTACTTTCCACATCTGGGACAGGCCACAGGCCACTGAGGCTACACCGCTGGTCCGACCATCTTCGCCAGTATAACTTTGACCTGAAGTTCACACCGGGGAGAAACAATGTTGTGGCCGATTTACTATCCCGCTCCGCTCCGCCACACCCCACCACAAACACACACACCAACACGGACCAGATGGAACGGGACATTGTCCAGATGTTACACACACCCCTCCAGGCCGTCGTATCATTACAAGAACTGAAGGAGGCATCGGAATAGGACCCGGTCCTTTCTCAGCTCCGAGTCTATATTCTGAATGGCTGGCCTCAGGACGTACCAGAGGGGCTGGCAGCATTTTCCGGAATAAAGCAGGAGCTGTCCTCCTGGAACAACACCTGACATGCCTATCCACCTGCCATCTGAGATGTGTGCCTGCCCATCACAGGCTGCCCAGCCTCATCCCTGTGTTTCTCCACAGCCTGTCCGCATTCGTTCTCACCCAGGGCACTTACAAGACTTTATGTCAACATTTCATGTTTGAAACCCCGTAGGAGGGGGGGAAATGTTGTGTTGTCACTCAAGTGTTGTTGGATAAGCATTGAGTTAGTGTTCAGTGATGCATCGAGTTCGATTGTGCTGAAAGCATTCTGGCATGTCTGACCAATGTATGTGTTCGTTTACCGGGGTCTGAGACAGGGAAGTTAAGTAAAAAGATACGATAAGTTGATGTTACTCGCTGTGTCTGTATGATCCTTATCAAATGCAACAAACAGCTCCATAAGCCTTTGAAGCACTCTTGTGGTACTTTGATGTCATACAACCGATCGGTCTGCACAGTGCCGCTGCAAGTCGAACACACCTATTGTCTTCTCATACAGGAGAAATATTGATGTGTGCACATGTCTGTGTGGAAGCCCACAGTTTCCAGAGTCTGGAAGGAATATTACTGTATTTATTAGTTTGCTGTTTCAGGTGTGGTACTGCATGTCCATCAGTTTACACTGTAATGACGCTTGCAAACTCGCGCTGCGCCACGAAGTGGTCTAAACTAAAAGATGGAAAACCATTTTTTTTTTGTTTGCAGAAGAATATCATTCATTGAATTTACTTAAAAAAAGTAACTAAGTAAATGTTTGGCTTTAATAGTTGTATCGTGTGGCAACCATTTTAAAAAAGCAATAAGGCACTCAAGGCATGCTGTATTGTCAATAAAGCCTCGTTCAGACTGTCAGCCCAAATCCGATTTTTGTTCAAATCCGATCACATTTAGATAGTCTGAATGGTAACAAACTACACGAAATCTGATTTTTGCAAATCTGTTTCAAGCTACATTCATATTTGGTTTGGAATTCTATTCAAATCGCATTCGTGGAAATCCATTTCAGTCTGACCGGTCAGATTGGATTTAGTATAGCTTTTTTCAATCTCTCACGCCATGTGAAAACACATCAAACACTTTTTTTTAGGAAACTTGCTGAATGTCTTTGCAGAAACAAGATTGTGTTGTTGCGAAGTGCAAGTCAAGCAGAAAAAGACTATACTGTCAGTATACGCAACCTCTGTGAGTTTTGAAACCAGCAGAGATGGCAGAACGGACTAAAGTCACACATTCCAGCTTCCCGCATTTCTGCCGATGTCTCATAAGACGAAATATAATACAGCGTGACGGCACCATGTTGTTATGGCGTAAGACAACATCTGTTTTGCAAACTTTATTTCTGTTGTTGTTTTTAACATAGGCATAACAACGCACATTCCGTAAAAAGAAAGAGCACTTCTGGACACGCAAATCGGATATGAACAGTTGCGATACATCGTATGGACAGTCAGTTGTCTAGATTGGCTTCCAATGGGATATGCACAAAATCGGATTTGGGCTGACAGTCTGAAAGAGGCTAATGTCACAGTCACAAGTCGTGCCTAACAATGTCCTTCAGCCGTGACTTTTTCCACAATATAGTATGGCCTCTCGCATACTGCTGACACCTATCTACACTCAAAATGTCTTTGAACAGAACACATGAAATCTGACCATGTCAATAAGCACAGTTTTGACGACATTAAAGGGCACCTATTATGCCCCTTTTTGCAAGATGTAAAATTGGTCTTAGGTATCCCCAAAATGTGTCTGTGAAGTTTCAGCTCAAAATAACCCACAGATCATTTATTATAACATCTGGGAAATGCCATTTTGGTGTGTTTGGTGTTGATAATCACTTTAAATGTTTTGGTGTGCATCACTTTAAAGGCGACCTATTATGCAAAAATCACTTTTATAAGGTGTTTGAACACAGTTGTGTGGCTGCAGTGTGTGAAAACATCTAGCCTATAATGGTAAAAATCCACCCACTCATTTATTTATAATCTAATAAAATCATAAACAGTCTCTCCAATTGAGCTGTTTCAGATTCTCCTCTGTTCACGTCACTGAGGGGAATAAGTCCCGCCCATTAGTAATAGCTGCCTATAAGCATAGACACAGCTCTGAGTGAGAAGCTGCGGTCCGCCTCCGCCATTAACGTTACTGATTACTGTAGCTGCTGGAGATATACAATGTCAGCACCAAAGAGGCTTTTCAAGTGTTGTGTTTTGGGATGCACTAACGAACATAGGAGTCTCCATAGACTCCCTCCTTCTGAGCCAAGGACACTGTGGTTAAGTTTCATTTTCTGAGGAACTGTCCTGGAAAAAATCGGTAAAGTCCACAAAATGTGGAGCGATCAATACAAAAGCTACGTGCGTGAATGTCAGCAACAGACAAAGTAAGTATAAATCGTTTGTTTACAAATTGAATTTCTGAAAGAGCTTCTTGGCACTCTGTAAGGCTAATGATGCTAAAGCTACCATTGTCTCTGTCTGTTTTCTCTGGTGCTGTCTTCATGAATGATCGTGAATAGGAATGTGGTAGTTAAAAGTTGCATATGAAAGCAATGTGAGTCGATCGCTTGAGTTTGTTCGAGTGGGACTTATAAAGTTTGTGATAGAATGCCATGCACCATGAGACCAGCTATGTTGTTATTTTTATCGTGCTGTGCTTCCTGTCTGTGTAATTCATAAACGCGAATTTATTATGCACAGTGCAATCAGATGACTGACTTTGAAACAGAGTATGTTTTCTGTAAAGATAACAGGCTTGTACTAATGGAATGGAATGTTTATTTGCAAAGGCTAGCACTGCTAATGCGGGAGCTGGAGCTCTTGAAGCTCCACCCTCTTCTCTGGGAGCAACAGCTCATTTACATTAAAGCAACATACTCCAAATCAGAGCGTTTTGGCTTATACCCTAAAAGTGGTCATTTTAACAAGCTATAAAAAATTATCTGTCCGGTATTTTGAGCTAAAACTTCACATACACACTCTGGGAACATCAGAGACTTATTTTACATCTTGTAAAAAGGAGCATAATAGGTCCCCTTTAAATGCAAATGAGCTGCATATTCCCACCCCATCTTTAGAAGAGGTCGTAGCATATACATCTCTGCTTTGCCTACCTACAGCAATAAATAGCTGGCAGAAGCAACATGGAGAGGGGTATTCCTGCACAACCGGAGGCTGCGGTTTCAGGACTGCATTTTTAGGACCCTGTAGTTTTTTTATTATTTTATTTTTATATATTTTGTATGTACGTGTGTATGAGTGGCTCATACTATTTTATAGCACATGCTATTCAATTCTGTATATTATTATTTTTTTAAGGAAATATGTAGTTTAATTGTATATCTACACTTAATTATTATCCTTGCCAACACCTTGGTAACCCTCTTGAAATTGGTATCCTTGGTAACCCTCTTGAAAATATTTAACAGAATTTATTTCAATATATTCTATATATATATTCTGATTTTAAATTCAGTTTTCTTGGAAATAAATACTTGTGTTTTTGCAAGTTCATTAGCCACAGCGCAGCGCTTCACGTCTGATGTGTGACACACATAAAGTGCAGTAATTGGTAAAACAATTGCACTGCAAATTAGTGTGTTTATTAGTATGTTAATAAATGTAAAATAATTTGAATACAAATAGCAGTTTACAACATCCAGCATCACAATTTTGATAAACGTGCAGAATGTCGTGTTTTTACACCGGGTGATCAAGTATTGGATTTGTTGCCTTCACCAGGATCTCCTTTTTATGCACGATTTACTGGACCGTACACTGTTCTTCGTAAAATGTCTGACCAAAATTATCAAATTGCAACTCCAGATCGGCGGAAGGTTAGGCAATGTTTTCATGTGAATTTACTTAAGCCTTATCATTCTCGTAAATTAGAAACTCGAGTGATTAATCCTGCTGTTACTGTTGTTTCTGTTTCTCGTGATAATTCTCAATCTCTTTTTGTAGGAGGAGAAGAGTATATGGTTGTCCCTGTAGCAAATTTGCTTAAAAGGGAATTGTATATAAATAATTACAATTAATTATGATTAATTACAATTATTTATATCGGCTGACAGTAATAACTGTCGCAGAATTAAATTGCCATCAACTAATCTGTTCGTCCAGCGAACATTAAGTTCATATCAACTCTAAGAAAGGATATTTTCTTGGCCACAGAAAATACTTTTCTAAGTATTAATGAATTAGAGCATGTAGTAAGGATCAAAATCGTAAAGGGACATTAATATGCAAAGCAGAATCAGAAACTCATGTAATTTGTGCACACAACTTTTATTAACTAAACACTAACGCAGACTAGTCTAACAAACAAACAAACAAACTAACAAACAAACATACAATCACTCATACGTGGGGAAAGGGCTAATGAGAGTTGATGGATGAAACCATCAGGAAAGCCAGAGAATGCCGTGAGGGGAAAGTAATTTAACCACCTGAGTAAAACCATCAGCGCCATTTATAACGGGGTCTATAACTTGTACTAATAACCTCTGTTTCGTTTATTTAAATGTACGATACTTGCATTGTTTTGGTCATGACGAGTGTCCGGAATGCAGTCTCAGATGAAAGTCTTAATGGTTTTCAAGGTTTGGACTCCCGATCACATTCTTCCGGGTTGAAGAGTGATGAATTCCAAAGATGTTCTGAGGTAGAAATGTTCTTCCAAGTAGTGAGTGGAAAAAGAGCTAAGAAAGAGATCTGCTGAGGTCCAAGGAGCTTGGTTGAATGGAAAGATAAGGCCGCAAGGCCTGGCGCAAAACTTAAGGTGTTCAGAAGAGTTTTAGCTCATATCTTCATCCTCTTAACAGAACCGCAGACTGTATGGGGCGTCACTGAAGTGAGCGCTTTATCTGCTGTAGAGGTCACACCTCTGGGGAGTCAAAGAGCCAATGGGAGTCCTGAACTTTGGAGGGAACGTTTTACGGCTCTTTGTCTCTGGACATGGTAATTTGCATATGAGCTGGATTGGAAGTCGATATATAAACTACTAAAGATTCTTAGGACACTAATATGTTGCATAGGTATCAACATGTAATATTCACTCTCAATTAGATCATCCAAAGACAAACTGATAGAGACCAAACATGGTATAAGTGAGGTGATATTAACTAGTGATCTACCATAAGCATGCATAAAACAGTATAAAATACACAAGAACATATACAAGAACAGTAATAATATACACAATGACCTGAAGATATGTGTGTTCATTTAAAGAAAGGTTTTTCTATGAATTAATTAGAGAAGAGTCCATTTTTATGCATAATGTCTCTTTCCTAAGGGGAAATGAAGTGAGTGTTGCTCTGCCCGCATTCCTTTGATCAATAAAACTAGTGTTATCAGATTGGTTGCCATGGAACCGGGGGCCTGGAGTCATTCATAGACATGCGGGCACCCAGTACGTGTACTGGGTGAGGGGTCTGTGATTATTTGTTAATCTAATGATTAATTGATTTGTTAAATCAAATGCAAAATTGTGTGTCTGATTGGTTCAAATGCTACATCCCTGAGGATTGTGTGTTGCTTCCTAGGTTAAGGAATTCAGAAACTCTTCAAAACTTGTATTCTTTGCTTTCGCATTTGTCAGAGTTACAAAGGTTAGAACTGAAAACATTGGTACTTGATTTTCCTAGTTTGTTTGCAGATGTACCATCTCGTACCCATTTGATCCAGCATGATGTAGATGTGGGAGAGGCTCGGCCCATTCGTCAACGTTTTTACAGGGTTCCTATCAGTAAGCGGCAAATACTGGACTCTGAGGTGCAATATATGCTTGAGAATGGGATAGCTGTTCCTTCGTCTTCCAGTTGGGCTTCACCATGTTTATTGGTAAAGAAATAAGATTCTACATATAGATTTTGTACTGATTACCGCAAGTTAAATTCTATTACTAAGCCTGATGCTTTTCCCCTTCCTCGAATGGAGGATTGTGTGGATCAGGTGGGTGCAGCGAAATTTGTAAGCAAATTGGATCTCTTAAAGGGATATTGGCAAGTGCCATTAACTCCTCGAGCTCAAGAAATAACTTCATTTATTACATCATCAGGGTTATTTTCGTACTCTGTTATGAGTTTCGGTCTGAGAAATGCACCCGCTACCTTCCAGAGGTTGATGAATAAAGTGGTATTTGGTCTGGAAGGTTGCGCGGTGTATTTGGATGACGTGATTGTATTTAGCGATACTTGGGAACAACATTTGGTTCATCTTCGAGCACTGTTGAGGCGTTTAGTGGAGGCATCTCTTACAGTTAACCTGGCGAAGTGTGAGTTTGCCAAGGCTACAGTAAGATATTTGGGCAAAGAAGTGGGACAGGGTGAGGTGCGTCCTATACAAGCCAAAGTTTCGGCCATACAAAGTTTTCCTCCACCATCAACAAAGAAAGAGCTGATGCGGTTTTTGGGCATGGTGGGGTATTACAGGGCATTTTGCCCTAACTTTTTGACTGTCGTGTCTCCAATGACTGACTTGCTTAAAAATTCTGTCAAGTTTGTTTGGAGTGAAAAATGTCAGAAAGCTTTTGACAATGTTAAACTGTTGCTAACTACTGCTCCTGTTCTAGCTGCCCCTAGGCTGGATAAACCATTTAGTATACAGGTGGATGCAAGTCAGGTTGGGGCTGGAGCTGTTTTGTTGCAAACTGGTGAGACTGGACTTGAACACCCCATTTCTTTCTTTTCTCGTAAGTTCAATACATATCAGAAGAATTATTCTGTAATTGAGAAGGAGGCATTATTGTTAATTTGGGCTCTTCAGTACTTTGATGTATATGTGGGTGGAGGATTACCTGTGGAAGTTTATTCTGATCATAATCCTTTGACGTTTTTGCATTACTTGCAGTCCCCAAGTCAGCGGTTAATGTTTTGTATTTTATTTCTACAGTCTTACAATGTAACTGTAAAACATATTAAAGGAGCTAATAATGTAGTGGCAGATGCATTGTCTCGTGTTCCTGACTGTAGTGAATAGGTACTGTTGTGTTGGAACAGTTTTCTTTCTGTTTTTCCTTTGCTCTCTTTGTTGTCTTAATTTGCTTTCAGGATCCAGATTGCTGGGGATAGGGAGGCAGTTTGGGAAGATTGATGGGACTGTGAGAACACCATTGTACTGGGAGGGAGGAAATGGATGCCAGAAGAAAAAATGAATTTAAAAAAAAGAGGAAAAAGGGAAGTTTGTTTTACTTTTTTTGTTTGCTTTAAGGATCCTTTATTGGATGCAGGATTTATTTATTTTTTTTTAGGGGGGGTGTGTGACGTCTCAGTGAGTCTCTATGTCTATTCCCAAGTTACAGGTGACTGGCTGTCTGCAGGTGATTGGCTGATGAGGTGTTGCACCTGGATTAAATCAATGGGCTTCAGAAGGGACTCATAGGAACAATGGCGTGCGGAATGGTTGTTTGTTGGCATTTACGGATGAGTTTGCCGGAGAACTCACGGGATGTGGAGGTTATGGGAGATTGCCGTCACACTGGAGGAGTTCTCGTTTTGATTCATCTCTCCCTAGAGCGGATGTTTGGGTTTTGAGTTTGGCACAGCTAAATAGGCTAAATGGAGATTGCTGATACCCCCTCAAACACTCAAGTTCACACCAGCTCTTACATTAAAAATAAGACGGAAAGATAAAAAAAAAAAAATGAATAATTTCCATGGATCTAGTCTTTGCATCTGTTTGTTTGAAGTTTGAATCAGGTCTTCTCTGTTGGAATAGAATTGGCTTAAAAATTCAGCCCTGGCAATGTAGCCACAACAGCCCACATTACCACACCGACACAGCCAACCCACAGACACGCGCATATGTAGACATCATTAGGATTATTGTCGTATGTGTTCCCCTCTACTGTAGAGAGGCCATTAATGTCCAATTTCCAACTAGGAAGCTCGTATTTACGATAATTCTGATAGCATGTGAATGCAGCATCAATTACAAACCCAAAGTATATTTGTGTGTCATTGTTTTTCGCTATCTCTACCACACTCTTCCCAGTCTCTGCTAGGCCTACCATAGCATCCTTCCTCACAGCACTGGTATTGGAAGACCAGGGGTCTGTAACGTAACGTCTCCTCAGGAAAGTCCAGGAAGCAAAAGTACTATAAAAGAGATATTTAATGATAAAGATAAGTGATAGAGACCGTATACAAACTCAAGTTACAATTTAAGACTGGACAATGAACTCAAGGAACAGAAGGCTTATAAAGCATACAAACTAATGAGCAAACGATATGAACACAGGTGATAGGACTTAACGATAATTAACTAATGACTGGAAACAAGAACAGGAAATACCAAATAAGGGCAAAACAGAACTAAAAGGAAACTGACACGTGACAGGGTCTCTGGCTATACTTATTACAGCAACATCCTTGTTAATGAACACAGTTTAAGATGTAAACATTGCAGCAAAATGTTTTCTCACTGACTGCTCTCAACATTGGAATACACATGAATAAAACAAGTAATAACAGTAGCACAAAAATAGAAAATATATATATAAAAAAATATTAATAGTAGCAGCAGTAACAGTTTTGTGTGTGTGTACTTTTTGATATACAATTATTTGTGAATTAATGTATGCTAAAGGGTTGCTACTGTGTGCTGCATGTACATTTGTGTGTGTGATGTAAAGGTATGTGTGTGTGTGTGATCTCTGTGTGTGACACACATGCACAGGTTCCTCCTATCCTAAGGGTTAATTAATAGTTAATTAGAGCCACAGTATTAAGAAACTGGCAGCATCTGTGTCAGGGTGTGTCTCTCTCATTGCTGTCTTCCTACAGTGCATCCGGAAAGTATATTCCCAGCGCTTCACTTTTTCCACATTTTGTTATGTTACAGCCTTATTCTAAAATGGATTAAATTCATTATTTTCCCCAAAATTCTACAAACAATACCCCATAATGACAACGTGAAATAAGTGTTTGAAATCTTTGCAAATTTATTAAAAATAAAAAACAAAAAAATATGTACATAAGTATTTACGGCCTTTGCCATGACATTCAAAATTGAGCTCAAGTGCATCCTGTTTCCACTGATCATCCTTGAGATGTTTCTACAACTTGATTGAAGTCCACCTGTGGTAAATTCAGTTGATTGGACATGATTTGGAAAGGCACACATCTGTCTACATGTGCATCTCAATAAATTAGAATGTCGTGAAAAAGTTCATTTTTTCTTGTAAGTTATTTCAAAAAGTGAAACTTTCATATATTTTAGATTC
>JAFVLL020026047.1:0-27163 GCA_021397915.2 Tor tambroides
TATCTATCTATCTATCTATCTATCTATCTATGTATCGTTCTATCGTTCTATCGTTCTATCTGTTGTTTCATTTGTTATATCTATCTATCTGTCTGTCTGTCTGTCTGTCTATCTATCTATCTGTTGTTTCATTTGGTATATCCTATCTATCTATCTATCTATCTATCTATCTGTCTGTCTGTCTTCTGTCTGTCTGTCTGTCTGTCTGTCTGTCTATCATCTATCTATCGTTCTATCGTTCTATCTATCTGTTGTTTTATTTGTTCTATCTATCTATCTATCTATCTATCTATCTATCGTTCTATCGTTCTATCGTTGTTGTTTTATTTGTTTTATCTATCTATCTATCTATCTATCGTTCTATCGTTGTTGTTTTATTTGTTTTATCTATCTATCTATCTATCTATCTGTCTGTCTGTCTATCTATCTATCTATCTATCTATCTATCTATCATTCTATCGTTGTTGTTTTATTTGTTTTATCTATCTGTCTATCTATCTATCTATCTATCTATCTGTCTATCTATCTATCATTCTATCGTTCTATCTATCGTTCTGTCATTCTATCTATCTGTTGTTTTATTTGTTCTATCTATCTATCTATCTATCTATCTATCTATCTATCTATCTATCTATCTATCTATCTATCATTCTATCGTTCTGTTGTTTTTGTTCTATCTATCTATCTATCTATCGTTCTATCATTCTATGTATCTGTTGTTTTATTTGTTCTATCTATCTGTCTAGCTATCGTTCTGTCGTTCTATCTATCTATCTATCGTTCTATCGTTCTGTTGTTTTATTTGTTCTATCTATCTATCTATGTTCTATTGTTCTATCGTTCTGTTGTTTTATTTGTTCTATCTATCTATCTATCTATCTATCTATCTATCTATCTATCTATCGTTCTGTTGTTTTATTTGTTCTATCTATCTATCTATCTATCTATCTATCTATCTATCTATCTATCTATCTATCTATCTATCTATCTATCTATCGTTCTATCGTTCTGTTGTTTTATTTGTTCTATCTATCTATCTGTCTATCTATCTATGTTCTATTCTTCTATCGTTCTGTTATTTTATTTGTTCTATCTATCTATCTATCTATCTGTTTTATTTGTTCTATCTATATCTATCTATCTATCTGTCTATCTATCTGTCTGTCTGTCTGTCATCTATCTATCTATCTATCTATCGTTCTATCATTGTATCGTTCAATTTAATAATAATTAATAATAATTAAATTAAAAATAACAATTTTTTAATAATTTAAAACCTAACAAACGAATTTTGTGAATCATGTGTTTTGATGCGTTTTGAGCTGTATTGATATTGAAAAGAAATGCCATTTAGTTTGATAATTTTCTTATCTAATTGAATGGCATTTTATATGTGAATTGAGTGTCAAAATGCTAAACTTCACTCATGTCTACTTCATAAATTTAGTCTCAAACTAGATCAGTCAGGGAAAAACCGATAAGGCTGGCCTAATTTCAGATGCATCTCAATGTTACATGACATGTTTTGTCTATTTGATAACAAAGCCAGATTCCCCTGAGAGAAGCTGCAATCATGAGACTATTGTTGGTCCGTGCTAAAACCTACAATGTGAAAATCTTCGCAACAAAAATGTCAGTTTTCCCTTTGAGATGCTTCTTGTATGAGACTATGGCTGAATATGTCATGCGATAGGTCTTCAAAGTCCCCTTTGACGTGTTCAAGCTATGGATCCCACAATAGAGATGTCTCTTTATGTAATCCGTAATGCTGAAGCCTCATATCCATCACTGGATGAAGAACACGCCCTTAAGCTGAAGGACATCTCCCTAGTTTTGTTATTTGAGAATTGTCAAAGTAGGGCGTGCAGTATTTATGGTGTGCTGATATGGCCTCAGATGACCTATCGGGTGTAGTTTAATCTGTCCAGATTTCAGCCACTCCTTCCTGGAATCACATTCGCGCCTGCTTAGAAGAATGACATAAATGCAGCCATTCAAGTGGTAAATATCAACACAAGAGGACAGACGATAGGGAACTGTTTGAACACTAGACTCCTAAAACCAGATAGAGAAAAAAAAATCACAATTGAGATCTTTTGAATGTCTCAATTGTGTCTACTAGACAGCAGTGAGATTAAATTGAGACTTTTGTTTAAATCCTCTGCCTCCCTTTTTTTTCCTGAGAAAAAGACCAGTCATCTCGTATGTTTCCGAAGAGTTCTCAGCAACTTCTCAAACTGCTCAGATTTGACATCAAAAGTGCAGTATTTCAGTATTATTTATTAAATAATTAAATGAGAATATTATTTCTTTTACATGAGATTTGTTTGAGACTAAATCACGATCCACTCCCTGCTTAAAAAAAAATTCAAATCAAACATTGATGGTCTTAGTGCCCAAAACCCCTCTAAAACCACTTAAGACAAGCAAACAAGTTTAGAGTGGTTTAAAATATATTTTACGTAGGAAGTACATTTAATAGCTCAATACTTTTGCATTATGTCAAACAGTTGTCTTATATATACACTACCGTTCAGATTTTTGTTTTTGTTCGATAGTCTCTTATGCTTGCTAAGGCTGCATTTGTTTGCTCAAAAATACAGTAAAAAAGCAATATTGTGAAATATTATTACAATTTAAAGTAACTGTTTTCTGTTTGAATATATTTTAAAATGTAATTTATTCCTGTGATGCAAAGCTGAATTTTTATCAGCCATTAGTCTTCAGTGTCACATAATCCTTCAGAAATCATTCTAATATGCTGATTTTCTGCTCAAGAAACATTTCTGATTATTATCGGTGCTGAAAACAGTTGTGCTGCTTAATATGTTTTTGGAAACTGTGATACTTTTTTCAGGATTCTTTGATGAATAAAAAGAACAGCATTTATTAGAAATCTAATAACATGACGACAAAACATGACGGTGAGTAAGTTATGACCATTTCATTTTTGAGTGAACTATCCATTTCACCTGTAAGTGCGTAACCAGTTCGGTTACAGTCCAAGTCTGTTTGATTAGATTCATTTTAATGTTGAATATTTCGTTCTCACATGTACCATTCCATATAAAAGCGTTCGTAATTTGTGTTGTTTTTAAATATTCCTTCATCTTTCTATTGTTAGTTTTCACTGACGTTGCAGGGAAGCAGCAATATGGCACATTTAAGGAACAGTTTGCACAAACTACTATATTTAAAAAAAAAGGTCTACCAGCTGTTGAGGAACATATGTGCTGTTTCAGAACAGCGTTGTACTCATCTGGAAATCATCAAAAGTCCTAACTTTTCAAATAGAAGGAAGTAGCAACAGTATATTCGTGTTGGCATGTTTCGAGGCCGTTTCAAGTTCAATTAGGGGAGTGCTGGGGTAACACTGCAGTCTAATACTTGAGGCACCTTCCATAAAAGCCAAATATAGTTCCATCGATCCACTGACGAAACCTCGAGACGGATGTGTAGACGCCGGGGTACTGGGCATCAGCACAGCCATTGCCCCAGGAGACGATGCCGTAGACACGGCCCTCACACACCAGAGGCCCTCCAGAATCCCCCTGCAGAAAAGACAATCATATTAATGTGATTTTGGACAGGGAGGTCAGATGGTGTGCGAGAAGAGTGATCAAACTAGAACTAGAATGAGAAGCTCATAATGATGTGAGAATATGTGCTTGCACACATTGCCTTTTTCTAAAAATGTAATGTAATTTTTTTTTTTTTTTTGGTCATAGGTGAACCCGACGTATCAAAATGCCAGTAAATCTTCTACTTTTTAGCAAAAAAATAAATAAAAATAATAATAATAGATGGGATTTTTATTTAAGATTTGATTTGGATCTTAAAAAGTGAGCATTACATAGCAGATTGGAGCCAGGGGTAGAGGGCTTGAAATATATGGATTTATTAATTTATTTTTATTTATTTATTCATTCTTATGCACTGCTGTTCAAAAGTTATGTAAGCTGAGAAATGTTTTAATCAAGGGTGCATTCAGTTGCTCAAAAGTGATAGTGTAAAGATATTTATAATGTTACAAAAGATTTCTGTTTCAAATAAATGCTATTCTTTTGAACTTTCTGTTAATCCTGAGAAAAACAAGTTTTTCATGGTTTCCACAAAAATATGAAGCAGCACAACTGTTTTCAATACTGATAATGATAAGAAATGTTTCTTGAGCAGCAAATCAGCATATTAGAATGATTTCTGAAGGATCACGTGACACTGAAGACCGGAGTAATGATGCTGAAAATTCAGCTTTGTATTACAGGAATAAATTGCATTTTAAAATATATTCAAACAGAAAACATTTCTTTTAAATGGTAAAAATATTTCACAATATTACTGTTTTTACTGTATTTTATATCAAAGAAATGCAGCCTTGGTGAGCATAAGAGCCAACATTAACAATCTTACAGACCCCAAGCTTTTAGTGCATTTTTATTCTTTCATTTTGTGCTTAATTAATACCAGATATCTCTAACCTGACTGAATAAGATTTAGCACACACATTTATTTATTTTCTTCATTTTCACAAGACAGTACTAGTTAATTAAAGAGTTGTGCTGATTAAATGAGCTCCACTTAAGTTTTTAAATGTTTATATAACTGGATAGTTAATTTTTTTATTTTGTATTTTTTTTTTTTAATTTGTATCTGATAACTAAAGTAAATGGCCACACATTTCTAAGTTTAATTAGACCCAGTCAGCAGTGCAACCAATTAAATTTATAAATCATTTGATAATTGGCCAAAATAATGGGACATCCAAATAATGACTGAATAAAAGATGACCATGTTCCTGACAAGTCCAGTAAATCAGTAAAATTGTGCTAATGGTTTATTCCAAAAAGGTTTTTTTTAAATTCCAAAATGCTTGTTTTTTTATCACTTATTCATAAATTGTACATTTCCAACAGCATTAGAAAAAGTCCAGTCCATTGTCCTGTGCCATTCACGTTAAGTTAAGTGCCTGTGAAGCAGTAATCGACTGTCTCACCTTACATGCGTCTTTTCCTCCTTCGCTGTATCCTGCACAGATCATATTCTCTGTGATGTTCCCATTAAAAGAGTCCGTGCCGTTACACACTGTGCTGGACACGATGGGCAGCTTGACCGTGCGCAGGGTTGCAGGGATTCCTCCCGCTGGAGAGGTGAAGCCCCAGCCGGACACGGTGCACACACGACCCACGGCCACCATGGCGTCCTGCCGAGGCAACGGCGCCAGAGACACATAGCTGTTCACATAGATGGGAGACTGCAGCTGAATGGGTGAGAGAAAGGAAAAATGAATAGTGCACGTAATGCATGTGAAGCATACAATAAAATACTTAAGAAATAAAAGTACTTCATGTTAGTTTTATTTGGTAAGTAATCTTTTTCTGAAACTCTAACATTTTCACCAATTCACATCTCAAATAATGCATTAATAGCATTCTCTGATGGAAATGACATTTTTTGATGGAAAAATTCACACAAAAAACATTTATTATTCATTTTCAAAACATTTATTTTTTAATACAAATTTTAGCTTACAATGGTTTTTGATGTAGTAAGTATATTTTTTTTTTCATATTTTAAGATTAAAAGGGTCTATATTATATATATATATATTTTTACATGTATACTAAAATTGAAACAGTTATACTAAAAGAATGTGTTAACTAATATGAATTAACAATTAACAATAGATTTGTTATGCTATTTATTAATCTTTGTTAATGTTTTATTTCATAAAAATACAACTATTTGTTCATGCTACAGTTCATATCCAAGAAATATTACTAACAGCTAAAACTTATGATTTTCATAATTAAAGTATAGTATTAGTAAATGTAGAAATTAACATGAACTAAGTTTAATAAATGCTTCAGAAGTATTTTTCCATGGTTCTTTTTTATAAAGTGTTACCAAAATGATATAGTATAGTATATTTAATATAAAAGTATACAATTTTAAGCTGACAATTAAAACTTTAGGTGTGTAAAAAATTCATGCAGTATTGCTGCATCACGTCCATCACTTCATGTAATATGACTTGATGCCGGATTGTTGTGTTCATTTTATATGCATGAAAGGAAACAATGATTCACAGCTACTGAGGGTTCAGCGTAACACAGGAGCATTGATTCCACTGCCTCACCTTAATGAGCATGATGTCTGCGTTATTGGTGGCTTTGTTGTACTGTGGGTGAGGTATTAAAACATGAGGCCTGCGGAACTGCTCCGTCCCCTCATATAATCCCACAGAAAAATCTCCAGCCACGATCCTCATGTTTGCCGCCCTAAGGACACAAACCAACACTGATTTTTATAAAAGCTGATTTTTAACTCTTGAAGTTCGAAAACTCAACTTTTATTATATTTTACTGTATTTCTGCTTTAAAATACACTGTGTTAAAGTTAAATATATTAAGTTTCTACAATATATAAATATATTGTGGAAACTTAATTTCCTGTAAAGCTGCTTTGCAACGATTTGTATCGTAAAAAGCGCTATACAAATAAACTTGAATTGAATTGAATTGAACTGTGAAAAAGACTGTACCAATCTGTTAAAGTTACCTTGCCATATTCAAAACTTGCATTATGTGTAATTTACAAAAGTATAAAACATTGCATTATATGTCATTTTACAGTCACTTTCACATTTATGGTTTTTGGAAATAAATCAGTAGATTTCCAGAAATCACATATGATTTTTATTTGAACTTTTTCTTATTTTTGTTATCAGTAATGTACATTAGTGTGTTTTTGCTACACTTTTTGTTATTTAGTAGAAGTAGTTGAACTCCATTCTGTTCTGTTTTACCATCTGTATTATACAGATTTTGATAACTCAGAATATTAACATTATATCGCCAATATATGACCAATATGTCATCCCATAATGCCTGACACACTGTCATCATATTTTTACTGTGAATTTCTGGCAACCCTGGCTGCCAGTTTTTTAATACTAAAATACTTTAAAAACATATTTTTTGAAAAATATAATTAAGTAATTTAAGTCGTGCAATCTGCTGAGGTTAGTATCTTTTTAATACAGACAAGATACACATGCAGTAATTTCCCTGCTGAAAAAAAAAACATTGAAAACCAGACTATGTTGGGTGGCTGGTCTTTGCTGGTTTAAGCTCACCATAGCTGGTTTGAGCTGGTCAAACTGTTGTTCAGATGGTTTTTTGCAGATTGGTCAGCTGGTCTTCTAGCCTGACCAATTAAGAACAGTCTGACTAACTGAATAAGTGGTCAAAACCCTTATAAAACCAGTCTCATAAACCAGCTATGACAGAACAATATATTATGTGTATATATATATTTACACACACACACATACACACATTTTTATGTAAATAATTATTGTTTTTGTGTCGTATTTTTGATCATTTTTTTTGTTCCCCAAAAATGAAAAACTACAGTAATCATGAATGAATTTGAGTCATTACTACATTGTTAATTTATCATTAATTTATCAATTTATCATGAACATTTATCATTACATTTGCTGTGCAAACTATATTTAAATGGTGTTTTTGTTTTGTTTTTGATGAAATTTTTTCATTGTACCTTCTAATACTAATACATAGAATGCTCGAGTGCCAAACTGTTGCTATGGTAACCACCTCAGATGAGCACAACATCTGTTCGGTGAGTTAGTCTCACCAACTGGAAACACACACACTGACTAACCTGATACTCAGTCTTACTGAAATGCTTGTATATAACACAAAAACTCACTTATAACAGTTTGTGTGTCCACTAATGCTCGTCTTACCCTATATTGCAGTGTGCTGCGGTCAGGATCCAGTATTTGTTAATCAAGGTCCCGCCACAGAAGTGCTGGCCCGTGGCGCTCTGAATGGACACGATGTACCTGATGGAGTACGGCGCCGGGACGTATCCACCTACGATACGGCCCCGTATCACATCCTGACCTGTGAAACAAACCAGCAGACACGTGAATTGACTGACAGCATCTTCAATCTCTAGATTTTCCTTTCACACGTGCGCACGTGGAGGCCGCTCTTACTCCAAACCTTTGTCTCGGAAGGAGAGAGTGTAACTTAAGGTTGCTAAATTTGTCTTACAGTAAGTCAATACCGAACAATGCGGCGTAAACAATATGGGTTTTTTCCCCATCTAAATCGGTCTGCACAAGACTATAATTTCCTAACATGTGTGTCACGAACAGACGCTGCGTTTGATTTGACTGGCGACTGGAAAGTCATCTCTGATACATATGTGGCCCTTGGGCATATTGATCGGCGTTTAACAATTAGCCAGCTGTACGTGCCGCGGTTAAAGTAATCCTATACAATATTCGCAGGCCTTCATTCTGCCCATGTGAAACACGTACGTGCTGGATTGAATCTATGATGCAATCTTGATCGAATGACCTTAGACCTCACGAGGATTGGCAGCAGCGTGACCTTTATCAGATTGCTTTATGAAGCTCTCAACGTGAGGAAATCCTAAACGTTAAAGCGCACAAAGCGTTGAATTCCCCGCACATGAAGAGGTTATGTACTTCTATTGTTTGCTGTTTATGTCGTGAAGTAGCGAAAAACAGTAAACAATGCTGAACATCAGTGTTTATGGATTTAAATTACCGCGTTTGGGGATTTAAACGTCTTTGTTGTGGGGGTTTTTTTATAGTTCAGCGCGATTTTACGTTGGATTCCAGTATCTGATGGATTTATTAATCTTGTTTTTGCACATTCTAAGATTTATAATTGCTTTTCAGGGCTTTTTCGTGTTGGTAATGAAAAACAATTTGCTCGGGCTTCTTTGGATTTCCTTCAGTGAAGATGCTCTCAGGGCAGGCTGTCAGGATGAAGGGCCCATCCATCAATGAAAGTAAACTTTTAGTTTGTCCTCATATTTCATTTCTGCACTAAATAAATCACGCTGACAAAACTTCAGCCCGACATGCAAAACTGCTTAAAAATAAACTACCCCGTATTAAAAGTCAGATGTCTCCCAGAGCATTATTTATTTATTTATTTAAGCTAGGAAACGTTGCATTATTATTTACAGTATGTCTATTAAGCATAGGTGTTTCAGTAAAATTATTTTAAAAAATGTTTGTCTTGGGTGAATTTTGGTCTTTTTCTCAGGAGAAGCCAATTTGATGAGAAACTATGAGTTCATATTGAGATTTTTGACGTTATATTGCAGAGTTTGTTATTTTGGCAAATCTTAGCACTGTCTGAGATGTTGATTTCTTTTCATGAGGAGAAGTCATGAGGAGACTTCAGTAAAATATAAAATATATATAGTAAAATATAAAATACACATAGCTTTTTATTAAATATTTATAACACATATGCGAATTTATATATATCAATTTCATTTGTTATTTTATCATTTATTTTTTTTCTCTTTTCCTTTTTTCTTGAGATTTTAAAACATTATTTTTTATTTTAACATTTTTATTTTTTTTTACAGGGTCTTTTTGAAGTAAAAACTTCACTTACAGCTCATTGCTTTGCTTAAGGTACAGTATACGATTGCTCCGCAAACCACAACACTCAATGCCGCTATACTGTGTTAATGCACTGAAAGGATTTTATAGGACTGAAGTATAAATCTGTACTTACAGCTAACCACGAGGAGCTCCAGGAGAACACAGAGCAGAAGCAGAGGCAGGTTCATACTGATGGAGACGCAGACACAGAGACAGACACATCCACAGGTGCAGACCAAACTGAGAGGAGCTTTGCTTCAGGTACTCTGATTCCTCACCTGGGAAAGGATCACCTATGTATTCTCGGGTTTCCTAGTTCCTATTTCCGTCTCCATGGTCACAATGTCGTCTGAGAGCGGGAACAATATATAATTGAAGCTTTTTTAACCAAACCTGTGACCTTTTGTTTTGAGTTTGATTTAGGATCCGTACAAATGCCTACGTCACATGCTATTTGCGTCATATCGCAGATTAAATTCTGCAGTTAAAGAATCAGTCAGATTTACTGTATCTTTCATTATTCTGTCTTATAGAAGGCTTTTTGGTTCATATTACTGATGTAGATGCTTTTAGTGGTTCCAGAAACTATCTAGACACTTAATTCACATTTAAAGTGTCACTGCTTGAAATGTCCAAAAAAAAAAAAAGTGTAATTTGAAATCAAATGATTTTTTGATCATTTTTCGGAGCTATATTTTGAGCCATTTTTGCAATTACTTTTAAATAAATAGATTTTTTTAAAAAACAACATTTTAAATAAAATAAATTAAAAAATTTAAATAATAAAAAAGCGTTAACTGAAATAAAATATTAAAAACTTATTTTATTTCAGCTAGTTTCCAAGGTTACATTTCTCATTTTCATCTACTGTAACTTGATGTACTAAAATAATCAAAACTAAAACTGAACTGAAAATGAATAAAAACTACACCGACGTATTTTAAACAACAAAAACTAATAAAAAATTACAGAGTAATATTACTAAAACTTTAAATAAAATTAACATGAAAGCAGAAAATCTAAAAATAAAATCTAATTCAAAATATTAACAAGAACTATTTTATGTTATTTTATTTTATTTTTCTCTCTTTTTCTTCCTTTGTCTCTGAAATGTAGATTAGGATTTTTTAGATTGTGAACATTTCTGGTAGTTTTCAGTTAAAAGGGGCTCAAAATGATCAAAATGTCTCAAAAAAAGGTGTCATCTGAAATCAAATTATCCAGTTCAGCCATTTTATGCAATTACTTTTGACTGGTTATTTTATAATTATTTTATTTTATTTATTTTTATTTTTTATTTGTTATTTTAAATCTCTTTCCATTCTCTTCTTTTCAAGTTGTAGTTTTGTTGAAAATGATTTCTAATCATTTTCAGTTAAAAGGAGCTAAAAATTGTAAATTAACCATCTCATGGCAATGTTACCCAGCCAAAGTGTGTTTATAAGTGTATGAACAATCATGGGGTTTAAAAAATAAATAAAGAAATATGTATATATATTATATATATATATATATATATATATATATATATATATATACACACACACAAACACACATGCACACGCACACACATACACACACATGTGCAATGCTATACATGCAGTGTTTTACTGTGTAAATATAGTAAGTAAAATATGTGTGTGTGTGTGTGTGTATACACACTTATATTTTACTTCCTATATTTACACAATAATAATTGGTTTAAACTATATATATATATATATATATATAATTTTTTTTAAAAAATTTTCATTCAATAAAACATTCCAAAAAAATTTCTGGGGGCCAGTGAATGCATCTGAAGCACTTGACCAATCGGCCCAACAGAAAAAAATCCCTATTAGATCTGGCTGCTGGGAATTGTGGGATTGCCCCAGATCTGGCGCACGGATCATTAAAAATGAAAATGCGGATGAAATGGCGTGGTGTGATCTCTGTGACCAGTATTAGCTAATGATCTCCTCTCAGTCTGACACAGCACAATCTACGTCTCATTTATTATGTCTCTTTCTCATGCCTGCTGACCCTTGCTGTTTTTACGCCTGATCTGTTGTTCTGCTCTCTTGATTCTACCACAACAGAGCGATTAGCCCTCTTCGTCACCCTCCTCATCATCATGACACGATGTCTCTGCTCTGAGCCCTGCAGGGACCTGTCACGGGTTAATAGAGAGTTTGGGGACCGTTCTGTTGTCAGTGGACTATTAATCGTCGCTTTGGCATTCATTAATAACCGACCTATTAAATTGGATCTTCCATCCATACAGTTGTCATGGTAATTAGGGCGACAGTGATGTCACAGCACTGCTGAGATTTCCACATGGTGGGAGTGTTGGCACGAATCAACTAAACGATTCAGTCTTTTATTTTATAGACTCTGTAGTTGTGTTAACAATATAATAAAAGTTTATAGTCTTTTATAGCAGTTTGAGAGGGAATAAATTATGTGGAATAACTAGATGACAAACTAAATCGGATGTCCTGTTTTATTATTTTATTTTCACCATTTTAAAATTCTACATAATATGGAATAATTTTAAATGACATTTACTGGAGGTAACAAACGACTAAAGCTGATTACCTGTTTTATTTTATTTTTATTTTATTTTATTTTATTTTATTTTATTTTATTTTATTTTATTTTATTTTATTTCTTATTTTTAAAATCACTCCAAAACATTTTCAAATTCTACAAAATTATGTGAAATAAGTTAATTTACATTCATTAGAGTCATCTAAATTAATTAACAAACAACTAAAGCTGATCGTAGGTTCTGATTTTATTTTATTTGCAAAATGACTTCAACCATTTTAAAATTCTGCATAATTATGTGTAATAACTTTAGATGACATTCACTCAATCAAACAACTAAAAGTGATGACCTATTTATTGCATTTTATTTTATTCTACGTTTAAAAAAAAAAAAATTTAATTGAAGTAGTTAAATTAAAATGTATTTATTTATTATTTTCGCTCTTGATTAAAAAATCATAAGAGAATATAAAGCCAACCTCAGCTTTTGTGTTAAATAAGAAAAAATGTATAGCATTACACAATGAAACAAGTGACAATATTTGCTGTAAAAACACTGCACAAAGAAGTAATTCTACTATAAGCAAAGTTTTAATACTGATGTATCAAATGAACAAAATTAGACAGTATAGAGACACTCCCCAGACAACCTGATTTTATCTTTATATTTGGTAAAGCTCCTATAATGTCAAACTTTTCCCATGAGTGATTCTAAAGCTGTTCTGTAAGCCGCCAACCTTTGTTTTTGATAAAACTCCCACAGTCTGAGTGGGTATGAGATGGAGGATGAAATAATGAAGACAATAATATGGTGTGGAGTGGGATGTGTTTGCGGGGAAATGCATGTTGTCAGATTAAACAAAGAAACTAAAGGTAAATAAATCTAGTTCTTTAGTTGCATATACAGATATAAAATGTTCATTATGTGCTCGTCCATCAGAACATAAAGCAATGATTAAATGTTACAAAGGAACCGAATCATTATATTAGTCAGAAATGTCGCAAAAGCTTAAATCTGAGAACCATATTTACTGTCTACCATAAATAGCATCCACAGATGAATGGATATTAGTCAGATTCTAACAAAGTATTTTATTACACTGAAAGCAAATACTTGAAATCAGCTAGGCGTTACCTGATAAACTCGTAATTTCATCCATAAGCACATTGCTTATTAAAATGCAAACATTTCTTTGAACTAAATAGATCCTAATTGTATTGACTTTGCTTTAATGGCACATTTTATATACTGTTCTGCTGGGAAAAAACTTCAGTGCAAAGGTCTTTAGGTCTAAATCATTAGTAATGTTCGATTCTGGTTTTGAAAAGCCCTTTTTGTTAACGGTAATTATATAACAGGAAGGCATACAATCATTCGGGTTTAATTTCCAAGAAAATGATGAGGAAAAAAAATCTTTAACTTGTTAAAAACATTACGATCATGTAACCCAAGCTTGCAATATTTTGAAACGCTGTTCACCTGACAACACCCACAGTACTTGTATTTAACGCTGCCATTGAAACAAGTGAACAGGGTGTTGTTCTGAAACACACAATAAGTCATAATAAAGAGCGTTGAATCAGATACGCATGACACTGAGGGACTTCATCTTTGTCAGGTACTAGGTCAGTGTTTGCTGTACTGTGGGATAGATGTACAATTTGTTGTTTGACGGACAACAGCAGGCCCGCAAAGCACTGGACGTGGATAGAGTGTCATTATAAAAGGAGAGAAGTACTGAAATCAGCAGTTGGAGGTCATTCAAAGCTTGGGAGGCGAGGAATTATCACCGGTGAGTCTTCACATCTTTTATTTCCTTTTTCCTCTAAAGTCTAAAAGGCATTAGAACGTCTCGTAATAGTCATCAACTTGTAAAAAAAAAGCCGAAGTGACATGATCTTGTGATCAGATATTTCTTCTGCACTCTTGAACTGTATCAGGTTGCTATTGTACAGTTTTGAGGGATGCATGCAGACATACAGACTTCAGCGATTCATTATAAGCATTGAGAGACTCGTTTTCATTTATTACAGGCTTTCACAATATTTTGCTTGTATTTTGGTCACTTATTTTCTTACAGCGCTGACAGAATGGCTCAGTTATTGTGGGTATTTATTGTCCTCGCTGTAACGATCAAAGGTAGGCAATGCAATTCTTCATTAAAAAGCGATTATTTGACTCAAAGAGCTTAGAATTAACATTTGTCTAA
Source organism: Tor tambroides (assembly GCA_021397915.2). Taxonomy (NCBI): domain Eukaryota; kingdom Metazoa; phylum Chordata; class Actinopteri; order Cypriniformes; family Cyprinidae; genus Tor; species Tor tambroides. The sequence goes on from JAFVLL020026047.1 coordinate 14,206, forward strand.
TTCATTTAGAAATCTATTCCACATTTCAGGTTGTAACATTCAATATAAAGTCATTATGTTTTTCTTTAAAAAAAAGGCACATTTAGAATTGCATATGTAAGCAAGCGTAATCATAATTATAAGTTTTAAACAATGGTATCATGGTGTGTGGGTGCTGCTGGGATTGCTTAATAGAAATGGCTCATTTTAACATTATCAAATCTATAAATATTTCTTTTAAAATGTTGGATATAGCCTAAATATGCATGCTGCATGTGAATGAAATTTTCTCCATGTTCTTTGTATTGACTAGATACATTGCCACAAAGGATCATCGGGGGTCAAGAGGTCGTGCCTTACTCTGTCAAATACCAGGCGTCTCTTCAGGTTGACAGGAAGCATTACTGTGGAGGAACCCTCATTCAGCCTCAGTGGGTGTTGACTGCTGCCCACTGCTGGAGACCGTACGTACTGCAGCTCGCTTTCAAACAACATTTTATATTTCTATCATTTTATATAAATGGAAGGAAGTTATTTCATTCGGAAATGCCCTGTATGTTGTATTGCATTTGGATGGACAGGGCCAGTGTGATTCAGGTGGTGCTGAGTGAGCACAATCTTGCTGTAGAAGAGGGATTTGAGCAAGTGTTTAACGTGTCCAGAGTCTACAGTCATTTTGCCTACAATCCCAAAAATTTTAACAATGACATCTTGCTCGTTAAGGTAAGAAATACATAACAAATTCTAAAAATGACCGATTCTGTGGTGCAATTTGAAGACTTTAGTTCATTAAATAATGACTTGAGATATACCTGAAGAATCCTGCTACAGATTTTTGTTTTGTTTGATATTAAAATAATTTCTTCAATATCCCCGTTTAATGTGCAGTGATTGATCAATAGAGATTGATCAAGTTTTTTTACGTTTATTTAAATTTGAAAGCTGAAGTATTAATTTAAATAGAAATATTAGATAGATAGATAGATAGAGCGACAGAGTGATAGATAGATAGATAGATAGATAGATAGATAGATAGAGCGACAGAGTGATAGATAGATAGATACATAGATAGATAGATAGAGCGACAGAGTGATAGATAGATAGAGCGACAGAGTGATAGATAGATAGATAGATAGATAGATAGATAGATAGATAGATAGATAGAGCGACAGAGTGATAGATAGATAGATAGATAGATAGATAGATAGATAGATAGATAGATAGATAGAGCGACAGAGTGATAGATAGATAGATAGAGCGACAGAGTGACAGATAGATAGATAGATAGAGCGACAGAGTGATAGATAGATAGATAGATAGATAGATAGATAGATAGATAGATAGATAGAGCGACAGAGTGATAGATAGATAGAGCGACAGAGTGATAGATAGATAGATAGATAGAGCGACAGAGTGATAGATAGATAGATAGATAGATAGATAGATAGATAGATAGATAGAGCAACAGAGTGATAGATAGATAGATAGATAGAGCGACAGAGTGATAGATAGATAGATAGATAGATAGATAGATAGAGCGACAGAGTGATAGATAGATAGATAGATAGATAGATAGAGCGACAGAGTGATAGATAGATAGACAGATAGATAGATAGATAGAGCGACAGAGTGATAGATAGATAGAGCGACAGAGTGATAGATAGATAGATAGATAGATAGATAGATAGATAGATAGAGCGACAGAGTGATAGATAGATAGATAGATAGATAGATAGAGCGACAGAGTGATAGATAGATAGATAGATAGATAGATAGGATTAGATAGATAGACAGACAGATAGGACAGATGGTGATAGATAGATAGATAGAGCGACAGAGTGATAGATAGATAGAGCGACAGAGTGATAGATAGATAGATAGATAGATAGATAGATAGATAGATAGAGCGACAGAGTGATAGATAGATAGATAGATAGATAGATAGATAGATAGATAGAGTGACAGAGTGATAGATAGATAGATAGATAGATAGATAGATAGATAGATAGATAGATAGATAGAGCGACAGAGTGATAGATAGATAGATAGATAGATAGATAGATAGATAGATAGATAGAGCGACAGAGTGATAGATAGATAGATAGAGCGACAGAGTGATAGATAGATAGATAGATAGATAGAGCGACAGAGTGATAGAGCGACAGAGTGATAGATAGATAGATAGATAGATAGATAGAGCGACAGAGTGATAGATAGATAGATAGATAGATAGATAGATAGATAGATTAAAATTACTACAATTAAAACTGAAATAAAAATGATCTAAGGCCATATAGAAATCTTTAAAAAACTAAAAAAATAATAATAAAGCACTTTAATTTTGTGGAAAAAATTGTATATTTCATATTTTAAAAAAGTCTGTTTAATTTAATGTAAGGTAGCCTTGTCGTTATCAATTCCATATTGAAATGAAATGTGAAATGTTTCACATAAATCCAGAATATTTTTGTATGTATTAAAAAAAACAAATAAAAAATTGTTTCCATGTCACCAGTACAGAAATCACATAAGTAATCAATAATCAGTTTAAAATCCTCCTTTTTACTCAAAACACAGCTGTTTTTGTTTGAGCATGTCAGTTTATAGCTTAACCAGTGGCATGAGCTGTTGGGCGGGACTATCTGTTTGTTTGCCCAATGGCAGACAGGGAGAGTGTTTGAAGAAACCTGTTTGGAAACTGCCATTATGTTCAAGATTTTGGTGGAAATTACACACTTCACATGAAGACATCATATTTATTTTTTCCCCCAGCTCAGTGTTCCAGCCCAGATTAACGCTTATGTTCAACCGGCCCCACTGCCAACCACAGACACGCCTGAGTTAATTGGAGGAACCAGCTGCACCGTGAGTGGATGGGGAGTGACGCGGATATACAGTTTCTATCTGTCACCGATTCTGCGTGCGGTTGATGTGGCGATCATAAGCTACTGCCAATACTACTACTACTACAGAGTCAACGACAACATGATCTGTGCGGGCTCTCGCTTCGGTGGAAAAGATGCTTGCCAGGTAATCAGAGGTTTAAATGTAAATGAGAACTTCCCTAACCCTGGTGGCCGTGAATGGAATAGAACGCAACAGGTCCCGCCCACTTTTTCAGTGGCCTTCGCTCCAGAAGTATTTTTCTTATTAACCAATCCATCCAGCTACGAGATGAATCCCAACATTACAAACTTTGATAAAAAAAAATTATATTGATATAAAACGAATGATTTAAAGTTGTAGATTATGTATATAGAAACAGCATATTTTTTGTTTATTGGGAAACATTGGTACAGTAGTTTGATAGTGTAGGGAATTTTAAGCCACTAAAGTGTTTTTTGGTGCAGTTTTCTTGTTTAAATTCTCTGGAAAAATTCCGCTGTTAAACACGATTATTTAAAAAATGTGTAAACAATGGAGGCTGCTTTATGAGTTAACATTAAGAATCAGTTCCCCTATGGATGAGATTTTTACTTCTGGAACCCAGCTGTTGGCTTCTGTAAAAAATTCATTAGCAATTTCTGAGTGAAAATGATTTCTACACCAATTTTTTGTAGTGCACAAAAAGAAACTGATATTACTTTATTAAGAGAATAATATTAAAAGTAATTATTAATAATAATCACTATTTTGGCAGGTTTATTTGGTGCAGTAAATCCTACTTCAGGTACTGATGCATTCACATGATTGGATCCAGAATCTCATAGATGCATATTTTGCATACACTTAACAGTGACATATCATGAAAATCAGACTTTTTCCGTGTTTAAGTGCTATAATCGGGTCCCCGGTGCATCTACCAACCCAGAAAACGTGAAAAAGAACAACCCTGTAAAAAATTTTTCGGTAAGCCTTTCTCTGCAAGCTTGTGAAAAAAACAAGCTGCTCAGATTTTGCTCTCCCAGTGACGTAGAAAGGGTCTTATCTTATTATAATATTACCGCCCCTTAATCTTTTGCAAGTGACAACGGTGTACCAGTTCTAACGCCATTGTGAAAGTTCGAGCAAAGCATGCTAACTGTTCAGTCTTTAGCTACAATCACGAGCACAGAACACTATTTAGAGTCCCAGCCTCAGAGGAGAGAAGAGAGCAGTGGATTTATTGATTTATTTACTGTGTATTACGCTGCAGCCACACAGATCTAATATAAACATGCAATTTCTGTTTTCATCCAGCTGTTTACCTGACTGTTTTTGTAACTCGTGTGTTTTTAACATAAACTTGTGTGTATTTGACAGTTTAAGCGCAATAAGACATGAAAGAGAGTTTAGTAGTTTAGTACTCATATGCCGCGTGACAGCCGCTTTCTGTGCGTGTGCTTCGGATGTGTGCACTCAGAAAACCCTATATCAGAAGTTTACACTGATATGGTTTAAAACGCATGATTTCAGTGCCATAGACATGATAAACAAAACCAAACAGATGTTTTTTAGCAGATTATCTGAGGAATGAGCTGTAAAGGCACAGCCCTATTCTGGAAAAGGGGGCGGGGAGCAGCAGCTCATTTGCATTTAAAGACACATGCACGAAAACAGCGTGTTTCTGCTTCCACTCAAAATAGCATTTTCAAAATGATAATAAATGATCTGTGGAGTATTTTGAGCTGACACTGGGGATACACGAGACTTCTATTACATATTGTAAAAAGGGGCATAATAGGTCTCCTTTAAATGAACTTTATTGAATCTTGTATGTTAAAAATAATTAATAATAAACAATCATTATTTTGGCTTGCCCTTGTTTAGAGACACTTTATGAAATATTCAAGCTGGGTTGTTCAAAGCTGTTCTGAGTTTAGTTTGACCCCTCAAACACAGCTGCTTTGTCACAGCAGTCAGCAGTTTCCCTAATTTATGATGGCAAACAAACCCTCCCAAGGGTCTTGCCAAAGGGTTTTCTGTGAATAAGGAATTCTGGGAATCAGGGTGCGGTCCACTGCTGACAATTCATGGAGATGTTAGATATACTCTGATATAGCACAGCTTTTCAGGGCTTTATGTTAGTATAAATCAAGGTGTGATATCTTAATTTAGTTACACAATAGTTAATATTTACAGCTTTGCAGGTAACAAGAATGTCCAGATGGTTTCTTTTTGAGTGTTTAAAAAAGTTTTAAACAATTTCATTTTGAAGATTGGAAAACTGAAAAATTGTAATGTAAAACAATTCTGTCTTCTGTTCCATTTTTATGAGGATAATGTGATTTGTGATGGGAAAAAATGTCAAATACATTAATCTTTCTTCCTTCACAGGGTGATTCGGGCGGTCCTCTCATTTGTGATGGGACTTTAGAAGGCATTGTGTCATGGGGAATCGGCTGTGCTCTTCCGTACTATCCTGGCGTCTACACAAGAGTGAGAAACTACAGCCGCTGGATCGACTGGATCATCAGCTCTGACAGCTGAAATACTGGCTTAACTGAATGTGGGAGGGTTGTCCTTCAAACTGAATTAAGAAAAAGGTGTAATCTGACAATAAATCCTACTTCAAGTACTGATGCTTTCACATTATTGCATCCAGATTCTCAATAATTATAGATTAACATGCATATTTTGGACTCTAAAAAGCATTGAATACTTTCATTAAGTTTATTTGATCTTTTATCTTATGTTCAAGCCTATTTTCATTCATATTTCTATATATATATTACTATATGTATATTCTATATAAGGCTTTCGGATGAATGCTTGAAATTAGTTTTAAAGATAAATATAAACTGTGCCAATATATGAATTTCTATAGAAAACTGTATCCTGTTTAGTTTTTCTAAATGTTGGAACAGATAGAAAACTCCTTCAGTATGATTTAAAAAAAGCATCCCAGGATGCATCTGTTTGATAGAATGACCTGGAAGAAATCTAGCTGTCCATAAGATTGATGGAACTGTCACATTTTCATTTTGAAATACATAAAGTTTACAACAAGCTCTTACTTGCCTCTTTATTGCAGTCATATCCTCTAGTGAATCTCTGAACTCTGGACTGAGTGAACAGGATGATCTTTACTCATCCATCTGGTTACTTAGAATTCTGTCCATTACCGCAATTAAATATTTTCTAATATTCATGAGAATAAATGTTTAAACCACATTTAGGTAAGTGAAAATGTTTTGTTCATGATGTTGACTATGCTCTGTCTAATGATTGTCAGAACGCTGCAATCCTGTTCGTGGAATTTTACACCGTGTGATATATATGATTTATTAAGCAAATGGGAATTTTGACATTGCCGCACCAAATTACTCCATGCTAAGTGTCAAAGAGTCATTGCATCACTGATTTCATCCTTAGTCTCACACACACACACACACACACACACTCACTAACTTGTGACTTGAAGCCATGTAGTGCCTGGCTGTCAGAACAGAGTCTCCAGTCAGCAGCATTATGAATAGCTGGAGCCCAGAAGCGCTTGTTCGTAAATCTCAGGAAGCCAGAAATCTGGCGTATTGTCCCTACAGCAAGTTCAGAGTTGGAGCAGCTGTCTTAACAAGCGATGGAACCGTGTTCACAGGTGAGGACGCTGTAAAAAATATGAGTGTTATTTGAAAGCTACAAATACATATAGTATATAACATTCAAATGTTTGGGGTCATTGCAATTTTTAAATGTTTTTGAAAATCTCACCATTTATTTGATCAAAAATACAGTAAAAACAGCAATAATGTGAAACATTATTACAACTGTTTTTTATTTGAATATATGTTAAAATGTAATTCATTCCTATGCTGCAAGGCTGAATTTTCAGCACCATTACTCCAGTCTTCAGTGTCACATGATCTTGTTAACAGCTGTGCTGCTGCTTGAATGAATGTAAAGTTCAAAAGTACAGTATTTATTTGAAATAGAAATCTCTTGGATCATTATTAATGTCTTTAGTGTCACTTTTGATTAATTAAATGCATTCTTTCTGAATAAAAGTATTAATGTCTTTAAAGAAAAATATTACTGAACCCGAACTTTTGAATGGTAGTCTATATATTTGTTTTATAGCTGTATTTTGTGTCCGTTTTTCATGGCTCTTAAGCATATGTTGATGTTCAACAGGTTGTAATATAGAGAACGCAGGCTACACTGCTGGACTGTGTGCTGAGAGGACTGCAATCTCTAAAGCTGTGTCTGAGGGATATACCAGCTTCAAAGCCATGGCAATTGCCAGGTATTTCAGTATATAGCTATATGTATGTATTGGCAGAAGTATAAGTAGGTAGTGTTGAGTAATATTCCTTATATGAACTATCTTTTGTGCAGTGACCTTGAAGATCGCTTTATTTCTCCATGTGGAGCCTGCAGGCAGTTCATGCGAGAGGTCAGTTCTTCTAAAAATAAAATTATGCAAACTGATCATTTTCATTGTTTCATTATTACTATAATTCACAAAAACATAGAAGTTATACTGTGGCATGTAATTACAAAAGAATGTAATCATCACTTTCAGCTTCCTTTGATATTGTCATTTAACACTGGTTTTGTCATGTCTTGCAGTTTGGCTCACAGTGGGATGTTTATCTGTCAAAATCTGATGGATCTTACAAACTGATGACAGTGGAGGAGCTCCTGCCATGTTCATTTGGCCCTGATGACCTGAGGGCAGGAGAAAACCATTAGACTGTTGACATAAAGCAATGACAGATAGATTTAAATGTATTGAATTGATGTATGGTTATGTTATTTTCCAATGAAAAACATATAAATGTGTAAACTAATAAATAGTAAGCTTATTCTAAACTGATGCGTGGGTAAAAAAAAATATTGAACTTTTATTTTAAAATGTCTGGTTTTATTGTGAAATGCGTGTCTTTGACTTTTATTTTGAAAGCCGTGAAAAAGTGACAAATATCTCTCCGACCAATCAGCGTTATAAACACTATCCTCGAGGAGGCTAAAATAATGTAGAGAGAAGTTAGTTTTGTAAATTGACTTCCTGTCATCGTAAATTTTAGTACTTTATTCGGTCAGTGAAACATGCTCTCAGTCGGGGGTTGGAGCTGGGGAGGTCGCTTTTCCAGCTGGGGCTCTTCAAACCAGCGGGCCGTGTGGCAGCGAAGTTCCGCGGTGAGCGGCTGCGTGTGTCCCGGTGTTACGCCAAATTCTGTGACCCTAGGAGGCGCTGTTGTCACTGTTTGGCTTGAACTGTATCACACAGGCGGATTGGGCTCGCAAATTTTACCACAAATGTAAAATAAATTTACAAACATTGTATCTATATTCTATATCATACATATGAATAAAACCAATGCTTTAATTTGCAATGAAATGCTTTATTTTTTTCAAACAATGTGTGGTAATATCAGGTTAACAGTACCTTTAACTTAACAAAAACCTTAAACAATAATAATATAAAGGCAGAGGAGGGGAGATTAAAATTGACACTCTGCACAGCTAGGGCTTCATGGGGTCGGGCTCTTGTACACATTGCATGTTTATTCTCATGATATTTTTATTTAGTTTAATAAGCCTGATGAGTAATCAGCATTTCTACACAAACATTCCATATAATAATAGTAACAACAGAAAAGATAAAGAGAGAAAAGCCAACAACAAAGTGTTGTGTGTAAAAGTATCTCGACCAGCTTTGAAACAACAATTGAAAAGGAACGGGACGCTAACACCTCTGCGTCCTCTCAACACACACAGCCGCGCTCTCTCAGTCTTGTACGGATGTGACTTTTAAAAGATGCAAGCAACGCAGAAGGAGCCAATCCACTTCTCCAGTCAATTATGAGCAGGAACCTGGGTAGACTGAGTACAGTAGAGACACTTTCTGCTTTTTTCATCACTACACAAAAACTAGATGCTGAAATGAAGTGATTTTTCACATGATATTTCTTTTGCTTGTGTACTAAAATATCATAAATTGATAATAGCCATAAGTAGTTTATATTTTCCACAATTAGCTCATAAACATGAGGTGCATTTTTGTCTCAACTGTACCCATATGGTGTACAGTTGAAACAGTAGCATGGTACAGTTGAGACACCCATTCTTAATGCTCTAAAGCTGGCTAACCATTTATTGCAAATGTAATAAATTACAAAATTACAGTTTTAAATAATTACAGTTTAAAAATAAATGTATTTATTTGCTTTATTTAATTCAGATTCAGTTAAACAAAATAGGAACAAATATTTAACACTAGAAAATATGTGGCAAACAGTACAAATGTAAACATAACAGTAAAAATAACAACATACATACCCCTAAACCTACACAACTTTAAGCATTTTTACATTTTCAATCATTCTGTATGATTTATATGCTTGTTTCATCACGGGGACCTAAAAAATATTCCCATAAGGTGAATTTACTGGTATTAATGTACTTGTGGGGACATTTGGTCCCCCTAATGTAGGTAACACCAGTACACAAACACACAGCCTCTGAATATGTATTTTATTTTCTATGATTGAACTGTTACTGTATACAGTACATAGCAACCTAAAGGGTGTCTCAACTGTACCCACTTTACCACCTTGTATATTTCTTAAAATGCTATGTAATCCTTTTAACATTCATGTTAGAAAATATGTCCATTAATAATAGACAGTTGAAAATATAGCATGTGTGTAAATGTGACTTTTATCCTATTATCATAACACTGTACAACTAAACATCATGTGAAGCAATAGGACACCAATCCGGGTACAGTTGATACACTGTGTCTCAACCGTACCCCACTGACATGCTCGCACATTTCTCTAGATTATGAAAAGACCTTGCATGGCACAATGTCATAAAATATGTCTATTTTTAGAGCACAGAGTAACGTTTGCAATGATATATGTTAAGTTTAACAGTCATAAAAGAATAACAAGCTATTCATTGTGGAAGGGACATGGTGAAATGAAAATCTCAACTTGGAAAAAAAAACTTTTGCCGATATCTTCGGAGTGGAAAGATGCACAGATTTCAAATTTCCCACGATCAAAGAGAACACTAAAACACAGGTGTGGAGGAAAAATCACGGCTCGGGGTTCTTGTGTACGCAAATTATTTAAGGTGTTTCAACATGTCTCAAATGTACTCAGTCCCTAACAGAGAGAGAGAGCAACTGGACAGAGAGATGAGAGACAATAAAAGTCTTAGAAAATGAATAGATAAAATAAATAAATGCCCATTAAATATTGTAAAAGCTGTACTGTTCATGTTAAAACTTTTAAAAGTTTTGTGTATTTATTTATTTTTAAAGTATACAGTACATTTGGAGAACATAAAAATCTTTCTGTGAGAAAGAATTAAGCTATATATTTACATGATATACACACACACACACACACACACACACATACAGACAGACAGACAGATAGATAGATAGATAGATAGATAGATAACTAACTGGTAACTAAAGGCAGAGAAACTGTAACTGGTAGAGAAGGCAACAACACTCAGAGACCTGTTTAATAACCATGTTTGTTGATGTAAAGAAATCTGTTTTGAACAGTTCAGTCGGCGCACGCGACCAGAATGTATTGACGCGCTCATAATGTGCACGGGCGCTTTGAACCTGTATGCTGTTTGCGTGCCCAATCCGCCTGTGTGATACAGTTCAAGCCAAACAGTGACAACAGCGCTTCCTAGGGTCACAGAATACGATGGTCACAGAATTTGATGTAACACGGGCCGACCCGCACCGTCCAGCCGCAGACCTTCCTGCCCGGTCGCTACCGCTTCTTCCGCCTGTCTCTCAGCGGGCTGGCCGCCCAGCTCCAGTCCGGGGCTTTCAGGAGAGTGGTTGGAGGTGGTGCACCCAGAAACAGGGCTGTTTTCCAGGCGTTTGGGGCTGATTGAACAGCAGCTGGAGGAGGACAGGACAAGCGCTGCTCTGTGTCAGGAGATACAAATGAAAAACGCCGTTACATAAGAACTCAACAATGACTACACTTGTATCTAATAATAATGATATAGCATATAATAATTGAGCATTCCTAGCTTAAATAGTAGAGCATGCTCCTAGGTTTGATTCCCAAATAATGCATGAAAAATTCGCCTTGGAAATAAACGTCTGCCAAATGCGTAAATGTACAATAAGAAATTAAAATATAAATGGCTTTGCCATCAAGGAATAAGTTCTATTTTGAAATATAATAAAATACAAAAGTTATTGTAATAATATTTGACAACATTACTGTTTTACTGTATTTTTATTAAATGCAGCATTTGTGAGCGTATGAGACTTCTTTCAAAAAGTGCCCGGCTGTCGGACCAGGCTCTCCATTCAGCAGCATTATGAGTTGCTATAACCCAGAAGAGCTTGTTCAGAAATCTCAGGAAGCCAAAGAACAGGCGTATTGTCCCTACAGCAAGTTCAGAGTTGGAGCAGCTGTCTTAACAAGCAATGGATCTGTGTTTACAGGTGAGGACACACAAAAAATTTCAACAAGTGTGGTTATATATGTATTTTTATTTGAACCCTACAAATACATACCATTCAAAAGTTTAGGTCGGTAAGATTTTTAAAATATTCTCTTATGCTCATCAGTGCGTTTATTTGGTCAAAAATACAGTAAAACTTTAATACTGTGAAATATTAATACAATTTAAAATAATATTTTGTGATCAAGAAACATTTCATTGTTGAAAACGGCTGTGCTGATTAATATATTTGTGGAAACTGTGATACACTGTCTTCAGGATACTTTGATGAATAGAAAGTTCAAGAGAACAGCATTTATTCTAAATAGAAAGCTTTCGTAACATTATAAATGCCTTTACTGTCACTTTTGATCAACTTAATGCATCCTTGCTGAATAAACTTTTGAATGGTACCAGTAAATCACCAATAATACATATACTAAATTAATCCCAAAAAGAAACCAGACAGGCAATATGAGACACAAGTTTATATAAAAATCTACAGTACTGTTTTCTTAACAGGTTGTAATGTAGAGAACGCCAGCTATCCTCTTGGACTGTGTGCTGAGAGGACTGTAATCTCTAAAGCTGTGTCTGAGGGATATACCAGCTTCAAAGCCATCGCAATTGCCAGGTATTTCAATATATAGCTAGATGTATGTATTGGCTGAAGTATAAGTAAATGCTGTTGAGTATATTCTTTTATGCAGTGACCTTGAAGATCGCTTTATTTCTCCATGTGGAGCCTGCAGGCAGTTCATGAGAGAGGTCAGTTCTTCTAAAAATAAAATTATGCAAGCTGATCGTTATTATTGTTTTAATATTACTATTTATGAAGACATACACGTGCAGTTAAAATGTGATATGTAAAAACAAGTTGTCAGTCAGACTCAGAGCTAAACATGAGTCAGCAATGACAAACTCTGCATTTGGAAATAAAGGAATTCCTTTGTAAATTTAGGTGTGGCTTATAACAAAAAACAATTACAAAATAATGTGAGTAATGCACAAATAATGCTTCACCTTCCGATGATACTGTCATTTAACAGACTGGTCATGTCATCTCTCTTACAGTTTGGCTCACAGTGGGACGTTTATATGTCAAAATCTGATGGATCTTACAAACTGATGACAGTGGAGGAGCTCCTGCCGTGTTCATTTGGCCCTGATGATCTGAGAAAAGGAAAAAACCCTGTTGGCAATTCGAAATTGTAGTAAAAATGAAGCTACTGTATAAGTCAAACCAAACCAGATGTGCAGTATAGATTTAAAATGTATTGAATCAATGTATAGCTGTATTATTTCTCAGTTTATGTCAGCAATAAGGTACTCGAGGCCGTGCTGTATCGTGAATAAATCACGGCTGAAGGGCGTTGTTAGGCACGACGCGAAGCGGAGTGCCTGCAACCCCTTCAGCAGTGATTTATTCACAATACAGCACGGCTTAGAGTACCTTATTGCTTTTATAAAATGGTTACCACACAATACAAAAATATTAAAACCAAAAATGTATGCATTGAAATGTTACTTTTTTGGAGCAAGTTCGTTAAATGCTGTCCTTCCGCTAAAAAAAAAAATAGTTCCTGACAGCAACAGTAAACGGCAAGAGAATGTTCCGAGCATG
>JAFVLL020026048.1:0-23843 GCA_021397915.2 Tor tambroides
GAGTGGCTGGTGTGATGATGGGCGTCTTGCGGTGTGACCGAAGCCCCGCCCCTCTCGCCACTGCTGACCACCACGCTGGGCCTGTCATTGGCGTGAGAGTTCTCTGAATGCGAGGGAGGGTCGCGGTGCACAAGGATTCGCGGGAGGCTGCGGGCGTTCCGGTTAGCCAGATAGCGGTTCTGGGTGTAGGCTGGACGCCGCCGCGTGGCCTTCTGCAGTTGACAGCGCCAGATGAGGAATAGCGCGATGATGATGAGAAGAGCCACACCAAGTAGGGGTACCACCATGTACACAGTGTCTGGGCGCTCCGAGCGGGAATCAGCATTGCTGTTCACTGTGTAGATGCTGCGGTTTTTCCAGAACTCCATCTATGAATGAAGTGATAAATGATATAAGCCACTTGCCAATTGCAGAGGCCTTCTGTGTTTTATACTTCTCGCTAACATTCACACACCACCACCAGAACACCATTTCACAGTTTTGGCATCTTTTCCACCAATTTCTTTTTACATTCTGTTGTTATACCTGATTATTTAGAAAATAAGTTAAAATAATGCTGGCTGATGGCTTCAACAAATGAATATACCATTAATTAGCAACCTTGAAAATCACAATCTGTCTCTTTTTAAAGGCGTAGTTCACCCAAAAATGAAAATTATGTCATTAATTACTCACCCTCATGTCATTCCAAACCCGTAAGACATTCATTCATCTTTGGAACACAAATTAAGATATTTTTGATGAAATCCAAAGGCTTTCTAACCCTGCATAGACAGCAACACAACTACCGCATACAAGGCCCAGAAAGGTAGCAAGGACATCATTAAAATAGTCCATGTGACGTCAGTGGTTCGACCATAATTTTATGAAGCTAAAGAAAACAAAAAGTACGACTTAATTCAACAATTTCTTCTTCAATCTCTGCCAAATTTGTGTTCCAAAGATGAACAAAGGTCTTACGGGTTTGGAATGACATGAGGGTGAGTAATTAATGACAGAATTTTCATTTTTGGGTGAAATTTTCCTTTATGGTATTGTTAAAAAGCCAGTTTGCCTATGGAGAAAATTAATTTTAGATTTAGAGAATTTTTATTTCTGAAACCCAATTGCACCTTAAAAATAAGTTAGTATACTTGTTTACCAAGGCTACAACAGTGTAATGATGAAATATAAAATGTGATGTATGAAAAAAACAAAGATATCACTTCAATAATTTACAGAATTTAGAACAATATTTGACAGTATGTTTTCATATGACATATCATAATTTCCATCATATCATAATTATGAACAAAAATTGAAAATATTATTAAATTGTGTATATTTAGGATACATAAATGCTAGCTAAATTAGTCATTAGGCCATTTTATTCCAAACACGTGTAAAATGTCATATACATTGCTTTTTTATTTCCATCACAAAATGCCATTAAACAAAACATGAAATTTATGATGTGATGGAAATGGAACTGAGATTAAAATGTCCAAAAAATATGGCAAAAATAAGTTTAAAGAGAGTTTATTTTCTAAAAGCCCACAGGGACAAAAGTGCCAAAAGTAACACCTAATAGAAACACCCAATTATGAATTACAGATCTGTATGTCATGTTTGCCTATAGGTAAAGCGTGTGGAGTAACTGCTTCGGTTCCTAAGAACTTTGCGACTGGCTCAAATTCTGTGACAGCAGATTTCTTACGTAAAAGCATCCAAACCTGGCAAGTGCTTATTCACACATATTGTTCACCCTAATATCAGCCAATTGTTAAAACTGATTTGCTGGCATTTCAACGACCTCTCTAAAAGGAACAATCTGTATGTGTAAAAGCACCTAAATTCAAAATAACGGTACAGTAGACTTGCATTAATGTTAAATTGCATCCGCAAACAAAAAAACAAACAAACACAGGAAATAGAATTTGTTTACATCTTTTGCTGACGAAGACAGGATTTACCGTTCGCTCCTTATTTTCAAACACTTCATTGGCCTCCTCAAAGCTGCAGCTCTCCTCAGCACACTCCCTCTCAATGTTGCCTGGCCGGAACTCCTCCAGGAAGCCGTTAGCCCGTGGAAAACGTTTGAGGAGAGAGTTTGCATCCTTGCCATCTAGGAACGCTGAGAGATTGGAAGACATCTGTATGGTTTATTGGGGCAAAGGTGTTTCTCTGTTTGTTCCTGTGTGCAGTATACGTATGTTTGCCAGTTCATGCATTTGCCACTGGATTAGGCCTGTCATATACTCAAATTGGTTTTATGCTATTCCCATAAAATTTGCAGTTACTGCTAGAAAAAGCTTTTTTTATTATTATTCTGATAATCATTTTACATCCGTTTATCACTCTGCATCTCATTAAAGTCAAAACTATTTTAAAAAATGAAGCATTTTCACAGAAAATACTGTTCACAATGAGACCTATAAAGTGCATTTTTTTAGAAAATAAATAGGGTCAATTTTCATTTCATGCATTTCCTAAATGAATAGGCACCAATATCAGTACGCTGTATGCTGAAATGAGTGCAGCACACCTCAAGAAGGGCTCAAGGAACCCAAAGAGCTTTGACACATCATCTATTACATCAAGGTTTTATGTCATTTAACAAGGCTTGTCAAGAACTGCTGCACTATTTTTAGATCAGACAGAAATGTGAATGGGCCCTATTCTAACTTCAGCGTTTTAATACGAAGTTGTTGAAATCTGGTCCTTACCTGCTGCCATACTACCACAAGAGAACTCAATCGGAAATATTTTGACCTGGGGAGAAGAACAGATGCATTTAAAGGGTTGAAAAAAGTTTTCTCAAGTGCACACTTGTTGTTATTCATCATAATTGTGGCCATTTGTTTTTGTCAAATGATAGACGAAACCACAGATTATGTGAGAATCGAATATGAACTCCAGGCTAATGGAGTTCCTTAAGTATTCTAAAATATAACGTAAAAAGAAAACTGCTATCACGAAGCTGATATCTTTACTATATAAATCTATATAATCTCTTGCCTGTCTAAGATATGCCGATGGGGGAGGGAGGAGGGGCGGGGGAGGAGGTTCCCATAGCAACGGAGAGGGTAGATAGAGAGATGCGCGAGCTAAATTTATATCACTCGAGCTCGAGCTCACTCCTTAACGAATTAATTTAATTCGCGAGTTTCTATCGCTTTATCGCACACAGAAGATATCTGCCCAACGCAATTTCACGTCTAATAATGTCTCGAAACCGCATCGAGTAAAAAATAACAGAGATAACACGAGTAAGAAAAATAAGACATACAAAGCATACTTGAAATGCTAGATGCAAAATAGATTTTCTTCTAAGTGCAAGTGTTTACTGGAAATTATTAACAAAACAATTTAATGTAATTACATTTCCTAAGGCCATTCTTAAAAGCAGATAGATTTCTTAAAAGCGAATAAAATATTAATAAGAGACATATTCAGTTTGACTATAGCAGCTGACAGTACTCCTTAGAGGGGCTCTCAATGTGATTAAAGATGTATATTTATAAACGCAGCGAAATTTTTAGTTGCCATGGAACAAAACAAAATAATGTTTACATTTATAACTCAGAGGGAGATGCAAAATAATAATAAAGCCTACCTTCCAGGCTGTTGCAATTGCTAGTCCGTTCCATCCCTGTTTCCAGCTAGGGAGCACCCACATGAGTCACGGATGCCGTTTGATTGACAAGCGGATGGACCAATAGGAGTCACGGATTCCCCCTGATTGTCCAATGAAATTTTACTGCTGATTTCGTACACGCAAAGTCATACTTCTTGGGGAATGGGGAAACATAAACTGGGTAGTGTAGTCTATCTGTGCACACGTATACGCTTCTTCGAAACAGTTTCAAGAAACCCTTGCATGTTTATGTCCAGACATTAATGTTTTATTCCTATCGTTACAGACGCGGAGTGCCACCAAGTGACATTTTAATAAGAGAAAGAGGATGATAGAGTCAGCATAGAGTCAGGGGTCTCTCTCGATGCCACGCCTTGAGTTAAAAGACAGCATTACCCACAATGCTGAACCGCTCCTTTTTAACTCCGTCTTGCCGCGTGTGATGGAGCAGTGTGGTTTTTGTAACATCATAAGCCACAAGATTTCAAGACGACGTTCACATTTAAATGTAACAACCAAATTAGGCTGTAACATCCAAAATGTCTTAATATTGGTCTACATCAACAGTTTGAAATTTCCAGTAAATAAAATATGTTAGATAAAGCAAATTGCACTGTATAAAAATAATGCACTGTAAGAGTAGGCTAACTCATCAGTCTTCAACCCCTTTCAGTCCAGGATCCATACAGAGATATGAAGCAGGGATTGCCTGCTGCATAGTATAACCATTGCATTGTAATTGTGGCTTACTAACATATAGTATTGTTGTATCATATTAATGTGTTTACATACTTTATGATGCTCACAAGCCATTAAAAGAATCATAGTTATATGAGTTACATATACATTACATTTAGGTGAACTTTAGCTTATTTAATAATAATTTATTATTATTATTATTATTATTATTATTATTATTATTATTATAGGCCTATTTAAATTTTTTTCACAAAATTAGTTTGAGGTCAAACAATAACCCATAGACACCCTGCAGTACCGCCATAGGCCCTCTAGGGGTCACAGACCCCCTGTTGAAAACCCCTGATGTAACTGCTGTTAAGCTGTAAGACTGTAATGCACAATGTGTTTCTCATAGAATTTTTGCAGATAATATAAAATTAATTAAATAAAAAGCCACTTAAGTGTACTTAAAGAGAGTACACTTTCATGACTATATTTCTTAACGCACTCAAGAACACTTTTAGAAAGTGAAAATTACTTAATTACTATTTGTTTTAATAATCTTTTGCCATGCTTTAAAGAAGAACACATTTTTACATATTTACTTGCAGTTAATAAAAGTTATCTCAGATTTAATACATTTTAAATGTACTAAACTGCAGCTTCATTAAATGTGTAATTACAAATATTTTTAAATACATGACATACAAATTTCAATAAAAAATAGCATGAAAGTATACTTGTTAGTACATTCGGCAGTACACAGTAATTATGAAATTGCATTTAAAGGTGCTATTATTTCTGTGATGTGTTAATTTTTATAATATGCTACAATGTCGTTCTTTTTCTCAAGGGTTTCATACCCTTACAGTATCTTTCAATACTATAACACTTTTATAGATTTTATGTAGTGAACAAACATACATCATAGAGGTGTTATCAGCAAACAGCGGCATTCCATTGCCAAAATGTTCTGACTGTTCTGATCTTTTTCTGGCCACTTTAATGTCCTTCAACAAGAAACTGCCTTTTCTCCAAAATCTATTAGAAGCAGCAAAGCCATCAAGTCAGATCTCTGCTGACCTGTGACTTTAACAGGAAGAGTCCAATCTTGAAAATCTAACATTCTTAGGGGGACTTTGTCATAGTAGACAGTGTCCTTTATCAAACCTCTTTTGTTTGAAACCTGGACAAACAGCAGAGCTCCTTCCAGTCAACAGATAGGGTCAAGGAACATCAAAGGACTCAAGTGAGTTCAAAAAAGAAACTTATCAGAACTACAAAACCCAAACAGACAAGGTTTGCACTCATTTAAATATAGATTTTATTTTAAATCAAAAGTACAAAAGTAGAAAAATATGCCATAAATACATATACATAAAATGTACATAAATCATAAGTTAGTGATGGGTAATAGAATTTTATATACAAAAGAAGGTGAAAACCCTGAGATCGCTCTGAAACAACATTTCCCAATGTGGGATTGCATTTTCACTGTTTTCAACAGGAATTACTTTCATGCAAGACATATCTGAATCTGCATTTGTGTAACTGAAGTTTCCTGCATAAAACAATCAGTAAAATCATTCTGGTTGTGCTCTAGATGCTCATAAGAAACACCATGTCCATGCACTGAATTATTGATGGCACGACTTCTCTAATAGAGCGCGATGTGGCATTATCCAGTGTTGATGTTAAATTTATGATCTTTTCCTCAGCGTAAAGTCACGGGTGAGGTTGGACATTCAGTTGTAACTGGAGAAGTGACTGTTAAGTTTAAGACACTCCTCAGTGTCGCTGTCGTCGTCTTCGTCACAGCTGTCCTCCTCTTCCTCGCTGTCTGACTCATCGTAGAAGTTTATAGTGGCCTGCACTGGGAAATTTCTGAGCAGGGCCTCGCCATCGCTGAAGAGGTAGTCGTAGGATTTCGATCTGGGCCAATACAGCCTAAAGGATGAAGAAATAAATCGGTAAATACAAACTACGCAAACAGAGCACGGAAATGCATTTTTTAGCATGGTAAAATAAGCCTTATTTGGAACGGATTAGGGTTTTAGAGCCAAAATAAAAGCATGTTATAAAACAAAACCATTGCTCAAGCAAAATTAAATGCTCACTGACCTGACAGGGTGCTGGAAAGACTGCATTTTGCCATCTGTTGTAGTGTTACTGGGCACTTCTGGCCTGGAGTAAGGCTGGAAAGAGTGGGAAAAGACATGTAAGACCACATGCACGAAACACAACTCAAACAATGCTTCCTGTCCAGTGTTTATGAGGTGATATCACTGCCAGCTTAGTGGGTGTATAACACCCTGGGCAGGATGCAAAAGCTGTGACATGGAGGGTGTCAGGCTAAAGTGTTTGTGGGAAACTGGCTCCAACTCCCTTTCCCAAACCTAGAGGTGTCTGCTTAAATCTTGGCAAGCGATCGCTTGCTCTCTGGGAGCTGTTTTCCCCTACACCTCGTCTCTTGGGCACAGACTCAGTGTTCACACTCAGACAGTGGTGCCATATGGCTAAGTGTCTCAGCGCTAGAGCTGCTCAGTTTGCCTTTGCGTCACTGAATGGCTTGTGTCAATGAAACACCTTCACAGTCACACAATCTGCTGCCTAATGCTCACCACATGCCTGTCTGTCACCTTAAAGCTACCTGCTGCTCTAAAAAAGAAACTGCATGCCATACAACAAATTGAAATATTCTGTGCTGTTAGGTTGAATTAACCCACAGCCTAATAAACAGCACTAGGCATAGGAGTTCATTACAGTACCATGTGTTTGCTTAACAACATTCGTATACAAATAATAATTCTATTGAAATTTTAGAACTGCAGTGGTGGAAAAAACTTACACAAGCCAACTTGGTTCTCCGGCATTCAGTTTGTGCAACCTTTCTGGTCATGAGCCACGGTCTCCACAGGGAAGCTGGGCTGTGGATCGAATGACAGTAACATTTTAGATGTGCATCTAACAGGCAACCTCTAAGAATATAATAGAATGGAATAGAATAGAACAGAATACTGCTCACCTGCTAGACTGCTGGATGTCAGTCTTCATTGTATTGGAAAGAGGAGCAGCAACGCACACAGAAGTCATTTCTCTTGTTTGCTGTGCGATAGTCTCAAATAGTCCTGTTTTCGAAGATCTCCGAGCGATGGACGTCTTGGATGAGTCGTTATCCTCCGGAGGGAAGCGAATGAATGAAGGAGAGTCGCTCTCGGGGTTTTTAATGGAGCTGGAGCTGCAGGGGCGGGGCTGGACGATGGTGCCGATGCCAAATGATCTGAGGTTGTTTTAAGAGGGGGTTTGGTGCTGTTTGCCAAATGATTGGGATAGAGACTGCTATGGACATTTTGGTGTGAAGACTTCTCCAGTTGTATAAACAGTGCGCCCCAGCGTGAGGGTGAGAAATCTGGTACCGTGAGGTTATTGCAACAACACCGAGGGGCAAACTTACACACCATCTGCGAGAAAGACGACGGGGGGCGACACAGAAGTGGGGCCATATATAATATAGTTAGTTATAAGGTTTCGAGGCTACATTAATTAGGGCTACGCAGTCGTGATCAAAACATATATAAAATCAAAAAAGTTTGCCTTATCCTTGCTTATCCTTATGGGGAAATACAACGATTCTTAGTAATTCTATGTATATATTAGTCATTTTAGATTTTAAGTTCTGTCCCCCTGGGTTCTTGTTAAAATGATGAAACTAGCCATGAATCAATAAAAACACTACTAATGTCATCTTAATGAATTGTAGCCTATTACCTTTCCCGTTTATTTAGGCTATTACCCGTTTTTTTGATTTTGTACAGCAGCTGTGCAAAACCGAACGTTTGTAGAAATTCTTTATTCTTTAAATTCTCTCTTTTTTATTAGGCTATAATCGCTAAACACCATGTAGTAAACCCTCTACTTTTAAAGGCTACCCAACACAGACCTTTTTTTTCAAATTTAGCTTAAGATTGTATAAAACAGTTTGTTAGCATTTAAAGTCATAATTAAATGTTCAAAATCTTTATCTTAAAATAACCTTAAAAACTGAATTTTCATTGAATGACGTATACCCCTACTTTTATTTTGCTTTTCTAATGACCCGTCTATGCTGTCCATGGCTCCTTAATTATTGCCTTCAACAACTGCTCTGAAAACAGCTCATAACTTAAACACTTGCAGGAGTCACCAAAAGCTTAACAACTAAAGCCGATCCGCGGTCAGTTCAAGCACGTCTCTCGCTATTTGTCTAAAAGCACGCGTTCACACTTCAGCCCGTTAAGAAGGGTGCAAAATATCTCACTAAGCGAATTTAATGAGGTCCTAATGGGGGCTTGATGGACTTCGACGCTCCATTTGGGGGAGCAAATTTGCGAGACTGCGTCACTCCGACCTCCTAGAGGGCCAGCAAACTGACCCGCGTCAGGCAAAAGGCACAAATGGACAACGCAAGATAGCGGCGAGCAATTGCTTAAACATACAGTTGAGATAACAGATAATGCAATGAATCAATTAACTGCTGTGTTTTTGTTCACTTTAATCTAATTAGAAAACGATGTGACGGACAAATGTAGTCTTGCATATAGATGGTAAAAGTTAACTTCCTCAAAGTCATGATGGTATAGAGCTATTGTAGATAGATAGGCATGTGTAAATTGATTGAGTCTAATCTATAGGCCACAGATTACACCAATTAAAGTAATTTAAAGGATCAAAGCATAGATAGATAGATAGATAGATGCTAAGAAACTGAAGCACAGAGCAGCAGACAGTGAGGGTGGCAATAAGAGGTATGTTGTTTATTCTGTTCATTTGGGAGTGTTCTGGTTTATGGGGGTCTGTCTAGTCCCAGTCTGTTTTAACATTTGCTGATCTCAGAGTCTTGGAAACCCCCTGCCACTAACAGCTCTTAAAAAATCTTCTCCCCCATGGTCAGGAATGTCAGTAATCACCAGCCCGCTGCTCCCTAAGCCTGACCAATGTGTTTTTTTTAAAGCAAGTCAACACGAATCTTTAATTTAAAATAACAAGAAATGGATTAGTAAGAGCACACAGTGTATATCAGTTCTCCCCAAGAATTAAACAAAAGTGAAGATCTGTGATTTGTTGTTTTGTCTTGTTCTTGTAATTAAATACTGCAGAGTCAATTTTTTGTCTTTTTTATGAAAGATATGAACTGATATGTGACTAATACATGACACTAAAGTGTCAGTTTGAACTGTTTGTTTTAAAGTTAGCGTCTAGCTCGCTAACAAACTGGGTTAAAAAGTATTTCTTTTAATGTTCTGATTGATTGATTAAAGTTATATGTTTTAAAAATATTTTAATAATGCAGTGGCCGGCACATAACCTTTCCCTCAAGCCAAGATTGACTTGATCATTTAGATCACAGCACTGGCAAATTCCAAAATACACGTAATGGATTATTTCAGAGGAAATTCCATGGCTTATTTAAATTTATTTAAATTTTAACCGATTTCTCACATCTCAGATTTACTAAAAAACACACTGCTGTTGCAATGCCTCCTTTTGAAATATTTTCACTTGCCTTTTTAAATAATAAATTCACTGGTGTGAATTGAATAATGGTGAACTTAATTTAAATTTAATTTAAATGGTAAACTTAATTTAAACTATGAGCAAATAACTGGAAAATATTTTGTATGCATTCGTATATGTCTTCTTTCCTTTTACAGTATGTATTCTGACAAAAATGAAAAACAAATGATTTTTATGTACAAAATGAGATAAATCAAATAATGGTTTCTTTTTAAATATTTCACTTGCCTTTTTATATTTACTTGATTGATGCAATATTACTTCAATGTTCATAACATTGTCAGTTTCAAGCAAACTTTAAACTATTGCATTAAATACAGTGTTTAGGCAATCTGTGTTGATTGCTTTTCTTAAAGCTACAGACCCTCATCGACCCTCTAAAGGGCCAACATTCCTCATTGTAAACCTGTCAAGAGATAATAGCATTATCATTACTACAGAAGATTCTTTAGATGCATTGTTAATTAAAACCTTTTTATTACACTAGCATTTTAGTGCAACTATAAGTACTTCAGATTAGTTTAGTTGCCTATAAGTGAAATAGCCCTATTGACTCTTGACCCCGACGAATGGACTAGAGTTGTTTCCTTACCCACTGATGCACATCTCCTGTCATCTGACTAGTGAAGTGAAAAAGTGCAATTTAGAGTGGCTAACAAATGTTACCAACATCCTGTGAATAAAATTAGGTAAATGGCCTTTTCATTGATGCCCCCTCACACTTAAACACATTCGAATGATTCTGTTTAACTGAATCAACATAAATACAAAAACGAATCTAATAAATGTACCACTAGAAAACTCAAAGCAAACCATTGGTATTTTAAAATGGTGTTATTAAATATCTCAGGGTATCTCAAATTTCTGACCTTTTCTCAGGGTCAGAGTGTCCAGCGATGCTCATTCCAGTGACCCAGTCATTCTCACGTCTACACAAGCATCACACCTCTGCTCTCATCTGAGGCGGTGTGTGGATTACACCGGCCCTCGCACCTCATGAGCACACATCTCTCACCCTCTCTGCTGCTCCGTCCGTGTTCCAGGACCAGCATCAATGTTCCCACATCAGCACCAACATTCTCACTTCTCAACTCTGAACTTCAGTGATGCACATTCATCATTCATTTAGTAATAGAATGACAGAGCCCTGAAGCAGGAATGGAAGCCAATGTAGTGAATGAAGTTAATGTAATTAGAAAAACCTCCAATAGGGGGCAGTCTGTCTGCTTTAAAAAAATAAGACTGTTGAAATCTTTTGTGTCTTTAGGATCCTTTTTGTTAGATCAGGCCTCCATGCCAGAAAATTAAGATCTAGCCCCAGATGCCATATCATGGCAGAAAATATCCGTTTTGTCTGGAAACAGAACAACTAGTCAGAAAAATTGCCTAGTATCCAAAACCTGTTAACAGCAAGTCTTGTCTGGTAGGGTAGAGTGGGGGAAAACGCCCCCCTTAAGGTCTGTGTAATTTTTTTTCTGTGAAACAAAGGTTAAATCTGTTCAGAAAAGTTATCATAGTTTTAGTGACAATGACATAAATTATAAACAAAGTATGAAAAATGTCCAGAGTTTTCATGTTATTAGATTTTTAACAAAAATGAAATTTATACCAAGGGGGGCATTTTACCCCACCTATGGGGGTGGAGTAAAATGCCCCCGAGTCTGACAAAGCAATTTGATTTAAACATTTACAGCAAAATCAGAGTACAGGCAGTTTTTAGCTTACAATTAAAAATAATATAATCAATAATTATGAATTACAAAATTATAATAGCCTATTTGAAACATTTTGTTAGCTGATGCTAACTGGCTAGCTAACTAGCTACCTGATGCTAACTTAAGGTAATTTTTAAATATAAAATCCAAATATTTTTATTCAACCAACTAGTTACAATACGTTTGATGGAAAAACAAAGGATTTGATGTTCAGAACAGAATAACTACAGTAATTGCCCATTGTCCCCTGGGGGGCGTTTTACTCCACTGACTATGTTTGAGAAAAAAATTATGTCATTCTGAAAATATAATGATATTTTTATTAAATAACACATACTCCCTATCTACAGGACGTACTGTTCTCATATCATATATAACTGTGATGTTCTACAACACGCTTTAAAAGACTTTTTTTCTTTCTGCTGAAAATGAGATCATTTACTGTGAAATCTGTTTTCTCTCTGGTACATCACCAGTGAAAGCTTCATGGTGAAAACTTCTACATCACTCTTGTCAACGTAGTCCGTATTTAACTAAAATTTATTTCGATTTTATCTTGTGGTTATTTTGGGAAAAACAGTAGGGGGACGTTTTACCCCATGGGGACATTTTCCCTCACTCTACCCTACCCAAAATACCCAAAACTAAAAAGTCTTCTAACAGCCAAGAGGCTGACTGCGTAAAGCCAGTGACGAGCAGAAGCAGGAAACGAAGTGATGGTGATAAAAAGGAGCAGAATTTATTGTATAATCTTAGTTACATCCCATAAACCTTGAATTTCCATAAACACTCCCTCTTATCTCTTATCATGAAGACAAACAGCCCTTGAAACCACACAGTCATAATACTAAACAACAATGGAAAAATAATACAATAATATAAAAATGACTAATCAATACATGAATCAATGAAATGGCTAAGCATATAAATTGCTACAATGATTATAAATGACAGAATGAAAAATAAATGAAAGAAAATAAAACACATCACAAATATATGATTACTCTCTTGAAACAAAACACACACAGTTTGCATTTGAGGATCCTCAGATCCTTCACTTTAAACCATATGAACACTATAATTTAACTTTAACACTATTTATTTATTTATTTATTTATGTTTTTAGCCATCTGCAGAGAGACTCAAAAAGGAATGGTTCACTCAAAAATCTGGTACATGGTGCCATCAATGACATCAAAGATCACTAGTTTTACAGTGCCCTCCACTAATATTGGCACCCTTGGTAAATATGAGCAAAGGCGGCTGTGAAAATAAATCTGCATTGTTTATCCTTTTGATCTTTCATTCAAAAAATTCACAAAATTCTAACCTATCATTGAAGTAAAACAACTGAAAGCGGGGAGAAAATCCCATGATGAAATAAATGTTTTTCTCCAATGAATGTTGGCCACAATTATTGGCACCCCTAGAAATCCTTATGAGTAAAATATCTCTGAAGTATATTCCCATTCATATTTACATTTTTAGCACACCAGGGTGATTAGGAGCATGAAAATGTCCAGCCATGACTTCTGTTCCACAGGATTATAAATATGAGGAACACAAATGTCAGCTTCCCTTAATCATCCATCACAAGGAGTAAAACCTAAGAATATAGTTCTGATGTGCAGAACAAGATTGCTGAGCATCACAAATTAGAAAGTGGCTGTAAGAAAATAGTTAAAGCATTGAAAATCCCCATTTTCATCATCAGGGCAATAATTAAGAGGTTCCAATCAACTAAAAATGTTAAAAATCTGCCTTGAAGAAGACATGTGTCTATATCGTCCTAATGCACGGTGAGGAGGAGAGTTTGAGTGGCTAAAGACTCTCCAAGGATCACAGCTGGAGAACTGTAGAGATTAGTTGAGTCTCGGAGTCAGAAAACCTTAAAAAAAAAAAAGTCAAACAGCCCCTACGTCACCACATGTTGTTCGGGAGGGTTTCAAAAAAAGTCTCCAAGCTCATCCAAAAACAAACTCCAGCATATTCAGTTGTCAGACACGACTGGAACTTCAAATGGCACTGGCTTCTATGGTCAGATGAAACTAAAAAAAAAAGGAAGAGCTTTTTAGCAGCAAACCCACCAGATGAGTTTAGTACAAACAGGGATAAAAAAAGTACCCCATGTCCACGGTTAAATATACTGCTGGATCTTTAATGTTGTGGGCCTGTTTTTCTGCCGGGTGGTCCTGGACATCTTGTTCAGATGCATGGCATCATGGATTCTATCAAATACCAAAAGATAAAAAATATAAACCTGACTGCCTCTGTTAGAAATCTTATAATGGGCCGTGTTTGGATCTTCCACCAGGACAACAATCCAAAAAACTAAACACAAATATGGGTCAATGAGCACAAAATGAATCTTTTACCATGGCTGTCCCTGTCCTCTGACCTGAGCCCTGTAGACAATGAGTGAGGTGAACTGAAGAGAAGAAGCACCAACATGGAGCTGTGAATCTGAAGGATCTGGAGAGATTCTGGATGAAGGAATGGTCTCTGATCTCTTATCAGGTGTTCTCCAAACTCTTCAGGCATTATAGGAGAAAACTCAGAACTGTTATCATGGGAAAAGGATGTTGCAATAATTGGGTGCCAATAATTGTCGCCAACATGAACTAGAGAAAGCATTTATTTCACAGTGATATTTTCCCCCCACATTCAGTTGTTTTACTTCAATGATAGGTTAGAATTTTGTGAATTTTTTTAATGAAAGATCAAAAGGATAAACGATGCAGATTTATTTTCACAGCCGCCTTTGCTCATATTTACCAAGGGTGCCAATATTAGTGGAGGGCACTGTATGTGTGTCATAACAGATGTGGAAGCAAAACGTTTAACTTTAAAGCCGCAATAAAGAGGAAGTTTTTAAATAGGTGAGTTCAAGTTAATTGGAACACATTTTTCCAGTTAACCGGAATTCGCTCACAAAGAACAACTGAAATTCTGTCTGTTCCTCACAAAAACCTTCAGAAGATTTTGTTATATGGATTACTTTGATGGTTTTTGTGTAATTTTATAATACTTTTTTCCTTCTTTTGGAATGGTTACAAAATATGTTCATTGTATCAGAAAGAGCAGCAAGAACATTCTTCAGAACATTTACTTTTGTGTTCCACAGAAAGAAGAAAAAAGTGATACGGGTTGGGGATAATGATGATGGTGAATAAATGATGAATGAATGTTAATTTTTGAGTAATTTCTTCCTTTGAACCTGGATGACATTAGACCTTAGTAGACCTTAGTCAGGACAGATGCCATTTTGAACTTTATGTGGATGAAAAGAAGGCTGTGAGGGATACTACAGTCTTCACGATACTGTATAAAGTCACATCACATCATTTTCAAACCTCACAACTTTCAAAACTGTTTCATGGAGTGCTTGTCCACTTAAAGTTTCTTTGGAAAGATGTTTTCTCAGCTAAACGACTGGCATGTTGATGAACTGCAGTACAAATCCATTGAATACACTTCACAGCCTCATTTTCACTCTTGTCAAAAATTAAACATGGCACGACCCTGACAAAGGTCAGTGGCATTATTACCATGACAGATAGCCATTGAAAAATGAAATGTTTATGATCTTCCATCATAAGGCTGACCTTTTCTCAGGGTCAGAGTGTCCAGCGATGCTCATTCCAGTGACCCAGTCATTCTCACGTCTACACAAGCATCACACCTCTGCTCTCATCTGAGGCGGTGTGTGGATGACACCAGCCCTCACACCTCATGAGCACACTTCTCTCACCCTCTCTGCTGCTCTGCTCTCTCTACTGGCACCCAGTCACACGCACAGTACATGTACCAGAACCTGCATCACTGTTCCCACATCAGCACCTACACACAAATAAACACTGACCCTGCTTTAACCCAGAGCAGTTTAGAAGCATGACAGACTGTCTCAAACTCAATTTATTGTATATAGAATAAATACACAGAATTATAAATATAATTGGGGACCAATTCTCACTATTAACTATGACTTTTGCCTAAATAAACTCCTAATTTGCTGTCTTTCAATAGTTAGTAAGGTAGTTTTAGGTATGGGGTGCAGAATAAAGGGATGTAGAATATGGTCATAAGGCATTAATATGTGCTTTATAAGTACTAATAAACAAACAATATGCATGTTAATAGTGAGAACTGGTTTCTAAACTAAAGCGTTACTATATATAATTATATTGTTTTAAAGAACATAGTGTTATGATAACCTATTAGCATAAATTTAAAGTTTTTTTTTTTTAACCCCAGTTTGGCCAAAGTTATCACTATTTCTCATAGTTTATATACATAGATATATATATACAAATATACAATAGGCCCATATAATATAGCTCACCATACACAGTGTAAAAATGCTAATAGATTTGAGTCAATTGTTGTTTCTTCCTCGGCTAAGAAATTTCCAATAATATATATATATATATATATATATATATATATACATATTTACTACCAATACATTTTTTGGCCATTTTTAAAAAAAAATATATTTTAATTGTATAAATATATATATATATATATATATATATATATATATTTAAAGCATATTAGAAGAAAAATTGATTTGTTGTCTATAACATGTGCAAACATAACATTTGAATAAACTTCAGCAAGGAACATAATTTAAATTGCAGTATTGCAATATATAAAAACATTAATAAATCATTACAAATCTACCTTTGTTCACCAGTAGGCCATCCACATTTGTATTTAGCCTAAACGTAGAAAATACATTTATCAAAATACATTTTTTTAAAATACATTTTGAAACATATTTTGGTAAATGAATGTTGAAACTAAACCTATTTTCTATTTCAAAAATGTATTTCATTGAGCGTTACTGTTTGCTTTGCAACATATATTTAATATATATTTCAAATGTATTTTGGCCACAAAAACATATATTTTCTGCCATATGTGGTGTAGAGCAAGGTAAACTTATTCATCTTTGTAGCTTAAGTGATATCTTGATTGCATTTATATTTATGATTTGTATCACTGTGTAAACTGTTAACAGACCAACATTGCTTTAAGCAACGGCCGTCGAGTGACCCTGTTCACTCATGCACTTCTCACACCTCTCATCTTATCTAAGGAGGTGTTGAGGTGACACCAGCCCTCACACTACAGATCACCGCCATTCTGCTCACTTTCTGCTCCAACACACATGCCCAGGTCAAGACACGGAGCCAGGGCAGCCATTCCCACATCAGCACCTACATACTCTTGACCTGGATGCTGACCTCAGATGTACACATTCCTGCACCCTTTGTTTCAACAGTTTTTCTGTTATACATAGCCATGAAAGTTTTTACGGCCAGTATTTGAGGTCAAAGAGATAAAGACCACAATCAAATGGGTTTTCAGGCTGTTCTTAAGTAATAGAGTGCTAAGACTTGGCAAATGCCTAGATAAGGAAAAATAAACGCTGGTTAATTAGTGTTTAGCAATATAGTGCAATTAATTGATAATACAGGAGCAAACTGTGGCTAACTGTGGCTCTCTCACATGTCTGTTCTAAGGGGAAAAATTTGTTAGAAAAAATAGTTTAAAACAGTTTGCTTGAAAAAAGTTTTAAATACATTTCAAATATATATGGTGTAATATATATATATATATATATACACTGTAAAAAAAATCTGTAATTTTACAGGGTTTTTCCTGTATTTTTTACATTTTTTTTCCTGTTTTTTTTTAAATGCGGTGAAAAAATGTAAAATTACAGAAATAGACTAAATGTATGGTGTAATTAATATTTTTATTTAGAAAAGGTGCAATACATTGATCGAAACTGTCTGTAAAGACATTTAAATGAAAGACATTTAAAAATGATACATTTCTGTCTCAAACAAATGCTGTTGTTTTGAGCTTTCTATTAATCAAATAATCTTGAAACAAATTTATTCTGGTTTCCACGAAAATATGAATCAGCACAACTGTTTTTAACATTGATAATAAGAAAGTTTCTTGAACACCAAATCAGCATATTAGAATGATTTCTGAAGGATCATGTGTCACTAAAATTGAGACAAAAAATCACTAAAATCAGTCACAGGAATAAATTACATTTTAAAATACTTAAAAATTGTGTTGTAATAATATTTCACAATATTGCTATTTTTCCTGCTTTTCAGTCTTGGTGAGCATAAGAGACTTCAATCTTCTAATCTGATAGATTAGAACAGTATAGCACACAGTATAGCATTCAGTGTCCATAGCACAAACAATTTAGAGTTCATGAATTTCTCAGTTAATGATTTGTTCAGTATGAGTAGTACTGACAGTTTTGTGTGATCAGATATAAATAAATATACAAAATATGATAATGTAAATGAGGTCATGGTGGGGTCATCTAGTTCAGAGATGAAATGTGCAGGTGCTGTTGTGGGAACCTTATACATGTTAGTTTGTGGCAGCACAGAAAGAACAGAAGAGAAGTGAGGGGGAGAGAAGTGTGTCCATGAAGGTGTGAGGACTGGTGTCATCCACACACACCTCCACAAATGAGTTCAACTTGGTGAGAACAACAAGGTGATGGGATGAGACATCTCTGGAAACTGGCTTATATGCTGTATGACATGGTTTGATGACTTTTCATTTCTGCTACACTTTTACTCTCTTATTTCCTGTGCAACTTTAGAAAAAGTCATCTTAAGTCATTTTTGGTTCATTTTTACCTGATAGTTTATTGGAAATGCATTAATCCAAGAAAATAGAATTGTCAAATTTACTAACAAATATATTGTTTTTCAGTTTCCCCCCAATATTTATATTTAGTTTCCTCCTAGCAATGCATAAAAATGCATACTAAAACTCATTATTTCAGTGTGTTCATCTCTAGCTTCAGGTCATACGAGCCAGAGTTCATAGGTGTTGATTTGGGAATAAACGTTGAGACTCAGACTGTCCTGCATTGTGTGTATCTCCACACCTTTTTTCAGGATTGCACCTCTGTAGACACACACTCCTCTCACCCTCTCAGCTCCTCCGCTGTCCCTCTGTATTGGCACCTCATCCTCCGGGTCCAAACGCAGTATTGCCGTTCCCACTACAGCATCTACATATCTCACCCCTGACTTGAGAGACCCAGTGTAAATATCAGTCATATTTCATCAATCATTAATAATTTTAATAATATTTAAAATCAATATATCAGTATATTTTACTTTTAGTGCAGCTTGGTACAATCTGAAAACACTATAAATTAAAGCTACAAAGTTGTAGAGTAATTTGTGGATAAGTGGACAACATGTCCTATCACATGAATCTATTGTGTTTGCTGGTTCATGGTCGACCCTTCCAGTAAGAGGCTGGATTATTGGTATAATCTCATTACAGTGTGGTGATTTAACTGAGATTGAGTCAAGGGTTCAGCTGAAACCGGCTCAAACTATATCTGTACACACACACACACACACACACACACATGCACTGTTCTGTAATGTCATATTTCTGCAAAGGTTCACACTTTTTGTTAACTTGACGAAATAACTAACCAGGTACGTTTAAGTATGTTTGTTACACTGCACTTTCTGCATATTAATGTGTAATTGTTTGTTGTCTAAATGTTTTCATAGCAAATCAGACAGAAGAATGAATCAAACTCTTGTTGGTCTGTGACAGGATTGTAATAATTTGGCTTACATTTTTAATAAATTACGCAATAATGTTATGTATTAATTTATTTAAAAAAACATAATTGTGTTTTCATTTGTTTTAAAAGAACTAATTTTCTGTCAACTGTTTTGCTTTAAATGTATGTTTGTGCTTTTCGTTGTATGTTTCGTTCATATGTTTTCGTTCAATCGAATACTAGTATTTTGTTTTATGCAACAGTTAGGCTAGTTCTCGTCATTGAATTTGAAAAACAGGTCTTTGAATGATTCAATGATCGAGTCATTGAATCATTCAGAATCAAACGATTCGCTAACTGATTCAGCAACACTGCTAGCGTGTGGTAACCTACAGTTGGTTCTGCTGTGGCTTATTTTGAAATATTTTCGTTTTCCAGCGTTTTCCAAAGTATCTGGCAATATTGGGATTAAAATGTAAGTTACTCAATATCAACTTCTTGGTTATTAAATTATAAAAGCAATATCACACTAACGTTAGCAGTCGTGTGACAGATCTCTGAAATGGAAACCGAGGACATTTTTAGTTTAATGGTCAAAATCTCACTGAAATCTCAATTAAAAAAAAACAACAAACTTTTTAAATGTTGTTTCAGGTGTTTTTATGTTATTTATGCTTTTGAAATCTGTTTTGGTTGGGCTTCAGTGTATCTATAACATTTGAGTCATTTTTACACTTCTGAAAAATAACATAACACTTACTTGCTGTGATTGACGCTGTCCTTTCCCACAGTGGCCTTGTTTTTGGGATGAACACAGAAAAGGTCAGTTTTGGGGTGAGTAACGAGTAAATCTTTAACTTCTCTTTTCTAGAGGTGCCTATGTGTACATGGACAAGGGCAGCTCCTAATATCTACAGAGCAACAGAGATGGTAGGAGCACAAATAGAAGGACTGTGGGAACAGAAGAACTACTGGAAACATCTCACTCATTAACATATGTAGTGTAAGTACACTTGCCCCTCTTGTGAAAAAGCATAGATTTAAAAAATGAGTGTACTTTAAAATAACTTGCTTAAGTGTGAATTGAATGTAAAGTTTTTGCAACTTGGTTTGTTACATTATTTAAATTTTTTTTTTTTTAAATAAGTAGGACTAAAGTACATCTTTTTATGGAATTTTATAATTCTCTTGTCTTTGACATATGGTTAAAGTGTACTGCCGAATGTACTGACAAGAGTTTATGTAATTTCTATTGAAACATGTAATGTATTCAAAATTATTTGTAATGATGAAGTTGCAATTCATTGCATTTAAAATGTATTAACTTGTAATAAATAATGGTACTAATGGTAATTAAACTTGTAATATCGAATAACGCTACATTTTAAATTATAATCAAGTACTTCACAATCATTCTAGTAGTTAACATCAAAACAAGTGTTTTTGTAAACAAAATTTAAAATGTACTTTAAATAAAACTTTCAATTTGACAGGATTACAAAGTGCACTTTCTAAAAGTGTACTTGCGTGTGTTAAGAAATATAGTCCTGAAAGTGTTCTCTCTTTAAGTATACCTAAGTGGCATTTGATTTCATTAATATATTATCTGCAAGTATAGTTCTTTAAAAATATACTTTTAATATTTGAAATACACTACACTACAAGTGCACATTTATTACAATTAAGCACACTTTTTTCACAAAGGAAGTGCTTCATCTGAGACAAATAGATTTATTGAGCTAAAGTGTGTATTGATTTCCTTTACAGTAATCAAGCAGAAGTTTTTTTGACTTTTGGAGAAAACATTCATCCAGTGGGAGACATGGCAATAGCAGCGCTGGAGTTGATGGGTTTCTTTTTTGGCCTCTTTGGCATGCTTGGGACCTTTGTAGCCACTCTTCTGCCATATTGGGCAACGTCCGCCCACGTTGGCCCCAACATCGTGACGGCGGTAGTCAGCATGAAAGGTCTATGGATGGAGTGTGTGTACCAGAGCACCGGAGTCTTCCAGTGTGAGACCTACAACACCCTTCTGGGGCTCACCACCGATCTACAAGCAGCCAGAGCCATGATGGTCATCTCCTCCATCTTTTCCGTCATGGCCTGCGCGGTGTCCACCGTCGGCATGCAGTGCACTGTCTGCATGGATGGCTCTTCGGTCAAGAGCAAGGTGGCTGGGGTAGGTGGATCCCTCTTCCTCCTTGCAGGGCTCTTGTCGTTGATCCCTGTGTCTTGGAAGACCCATGAGGTGGTGCAGACCTTCTACATGGAGAACATACCAGCCAGTCTAAAGTTTGAGATCGGTGACTGCCTATATGTGGGCTTGGCTTTTTCGCTTTTGTCCATGCTAGGTGGAGGGCTGTTGAGCGCATCCTGTTGTGATGATTTGGATGGTAGCAGGGGAACCAGACGCCATTACCCCTACCCTGACCGGACCGGACCACGTGGACCGTCCCATTTGATGGCCTATCATCCAGCCACAAACCCCAACTTTGCCAACAAGAACCAGACCCTTAACAGCCATACAAGCACTAGTACCCACTCCGCTATGCCAGCTCAGGATTCCAGGAAATCGGCTCGGCAGAACACAGCAGCCGGGTATGACGTCACAGGCTACGTTTGAGGATTTGTGCTAGTCGTTTTGTACCATTTTTCCTAAAAGCACTCGACTGATTAATTCTTGGACTGTCGAAAGACTCTTATAATAGGCGGGATGTTGGATTTAGGTACAAGAGGAATGGACACACTGCCACAGAAAGAGCAAATGCATTTGAATAGAATTTGTGGTGGTTTTGGTTTCTCTTCTCAATGGACATTGTTGTTCTTTTTTTGAAAGTTCAAAAATTCAAAATAAACAGCAAGGGGGATTTCAATATGAATCAACAGAATCATATGTAAATATGCAAAGCTAATATTTGACATTGACTTTTCAGCTGCCCTCTCATAAAGCACTGGGTCAGTCAACCTTGTTAAGTGCACTTAAAAATTTGAACTGTTTTTGTATTCATGTGTAGTATTTTGCAATGTTATTATGTTTTTTTTGTGACTGTTTTATTACTATTGTTTTAATTTGTTAATTACAGGAATCTTTATTGTGTTATCAAATTTATATGCGCTCAGTTTGAGCACTAAATGATCATATTCACATTCTAAATAAAGATTTGGGTTGTTTATTAGTCTTTGGCCCCAAACTCTATACATAAAGCTCTTCTATTTTTATTCTACTCAGCAGACACAGTAAACATCTCTCAGTAGGTAGGTCAGAGAGGCTAGCAGAAGCACAGTCTTAAATATGTGATGATCTGGGTAATTATCCAAGCACCTGTATTTTATAGAAAAATGTAGAAGGATGTGTTTTGAACAAGGGGACAGAGACTTCTGGTATACTTTGTAGTCGTGAGTTCCAAGAAAAATATGCTGGGCTTTAGCAGGAGTTTTCAAACCGGGGTCCGGGGACCCGCTAGGGGGCTGTGAGTGAGTGAGAAAAACTAAGTAAGTAAATTTAAGTAAAATAAATAAATATTAAAATAGTAAATAAATAAATAATACAATACCCAAAGCTAAGAGTATATTACAAAAGTGAGAAAAAAAAAGTAACATAAAAACTATTTTCCAACTAATATCTTATACATTTATATTACACATTTTTCACAGTTTAAATAGGGAGGGGTTGTATAAAATAAAAAAATAGCTTAAAAGAATGATCACATTTCCATGGCATTTAAAATATACGAAAGTGCCCTCCTGAGCCCGCTCCTCGTCAGCGCCCTCCAGTGCCCGCCTCTCCAGGGCCAGTCCCTCCAGTGTCCGCTCCGCCCGAGCGCCCCCAAGTGCCCGTTTCTCCTGAACGTCAGCCCGATCAAGCCCCTACTGACCCCAAGGAAATTTGGGGGGGGGGGGGTAGTAGTAGGGCTCCTGCCATAGAGGCTGGAGCCACAGCCTCGGAGACGGGCCCGCCATGGCTCCCTGAGTTCCCTGATCCGCCATGGCCTCCCGAGTCCCCTGCTCCACCCTGGGTCCCTGGGTATATAATTTATATATGAAAATTATTACATCCAATTCTTTTCCAAGTAGTAGCTAATAATTATTAGGATCTTAAACACTGCATTTATAATGATTTTTATTGTTTTACATTAATTACTGCATGTTGCATAGCATGAAAGTTCATTATTTTTTTTCATGTGCATCACGATACAAAATAGGGAAAGGGAGGGAACTACAATATGAACCAACCTGTTTAATGAGTACGAAATGGAGTTGGGGAAACTTTTTATGAATTCAGGTGTTGGCAGTGATTTAACTATCCTATTTTACTAAGAATAAAGAAAAGTATAGAGTGTTTTTTTTTTTTTTTTTTTAAATGATTTAATGAGTCATGTAAATTTGCATATCTTTAGGGTGGACTGAGCTCATGATTGAATGGCGGCCCCTGCTACTCCTACTCAAGTATTTGTTGCTCTAATGAAAGACACACAAACACACTCTCTCTCACACACGCACTCACTCACTCACTCACTCTCATGTCTGGTTTGCTAATAGGCGTAATAGTTTTTCTGCTGTACAGACCGTATTTTCTATTGCCCTACACCTAAACCTACCCCTTTCAGGAAACTTTCTGCATTTTTACATTTTCAAAAAAGTTCATTGTGTATGATTTATGAGCTTGTTTACCCGTGGGGACCTCAATTTAGGTCCCCAC
>JAFVLL020026049.1:0-16586 GCA_021397915.2 Tor tambroides
GGTGCATCCGGTGTAGACACGGTGTTACTTATGGAGAAGAAACAAAGCAACCTCGGCGTCGGATCACAGGCCTTCCGCTCCTTGAGTTCTCTCCAGCGCTGAAAAGCTGATCCGATATTTACATGGGTCCTACTTCTTGCCTTATCATTCTGCAGACATTCTCCTTTTGTTTTTTTTTTATCCACCATCTCTATCTTTCTGTCACTCAGCTCGGCTGTTCACTGAACGCTCTCTCCTCCACATCATGAGTAGACACGCCCCTTACTGCTGATTGGCTACAAGTTTGTTTTGGTACTCGGCCCCATTTTCTAAAGCGTTTTTGAGAAATTACATACCCCACCTTTAAAACGTCACGATTACCTTTTTCTGTAGAAACAGACTTCCATACTTTCCTCCTTCACGGTCATAAATGCTTTTTTGTTCATCAATAATGTTGATTTTTGAATCATTCCAGGTGGCAGCAACAGTAAAATGTGCCGCAGTAAGTATTCCTGCAGACTGAAAGATGGGGATGATATTGTATTTCAAAGGCACTAAAGGTGATACACACTGAGTGTAGTTATGTTATGATGGGTCATTTTTTACTCGTCACAACCCATTCAGCCCTATGCATGACTGAACTTGGTCAGTTCAGTGTGCATATTCAGGAAACATCTAATTACAGTAGACAGTTCCTGTTGTTTTCTGCTCAACTTGTGATTGTTGCAGTTGCATTAGCAGTGTCACTCTTTTCCTCTTTTTCCACAGTTTAGCCTGAAGTGTAATAGAAAGGGCATTGCACTTATCTGGAAGTAGACTTAGCTATCTCTGCATGCATCTGCATTTGCCTGAATCCTTTCCTGCCTCACTGTGGATGCAAATGAACATCACCTGGGATTTTCCATCTCACCTGTCTTACTCCTTTGTACTCTGGTTTAATTGGCTTAAGTGAATTTACAAAGTAATGTATTGCTTCTGATAAAATCCATCTAGGACAGCATATACATTTACGCTACAGCGGAGGATTAAACCATAACATTATCTCTTTTAACCTTTAAAAATTAACCTTAAATTCTGAGTGACCACATTCATCAAATTTCCTGACTTTATAATCTCTTTTTAGTGTTTAAAGTGTGTTTAAGTGTATTGACATTGACGCACACAGATAAAGTTTATGACTTGATCACTATCAGTGCTGTGGGAAAAGAGAAAGCCGTTAAATCTTTTTTACCACCATGAATGCTGCAATATCATTCAAATTTACCATATTTTGCAATGGCTATTGAGCAGAACAAATGTGTAATTTGTGAACAGCAAAGAATTTGGAAGGATCGTTCAAATCTTAATTTCTGGCTCTGTAGTTGTTTTACATTAAAAATCCTCAGCCAAGTTCTTGTGTTATGGTGATAAAACGTCATTGTGGCTATAAATCTCAATACTAAACAAAACACATAAATGTAGCTTGCCTATAATAAATGTCCATGTTATTGTGTATGGCTTCTCACACCCACAATAGATCAAAACCTAACAGTCCCCTACAGGGACTCTATCTGATTCAAAGAAAGAGGCAGGCTCTACATCCAAATAAAGGATGACAAAATGTGTAGTATTATCATTCATCAGCTCATAGGCTTGTCGTAAACAGGAATTGGTTACAAGCACATAACCTGAGATTTCTGTAGAGCGTACTATTTGACCTGAATGTTGAAATGTAAGTATCTGAGGTACATGCAAATACAGTTATCCGACTTGTAGGAACTATCTAACTGGAAGATCTTCTCTGACATTGAAAACAAAGTAGCTAGCATGGGTGACTGAGGACAAGCTCCTCTTTACAATCCTTTTATAAGGTCTTTAACAAATTAGTAAGAAGTAAAAATTTGTTCATGAAAATATAAGTAGAAAAATGACTGAATTCTATAGGCTATATTTTGTATTTTTATTTTCTGATTTATTTCAGTTTAACAGGTAATTTATTTAAAATGACATATGGAAAAAAATGTATATAGCCTATATATATTAATATATAAAATTCTCTTTCTTCCGTTTGTAGATTTTTATATATAGTTAATAAAATGTAGTTAGTTATATATATATACAGTGTATATATATATATATATATATATATATATATATATAAAATAGCCTGCATATTTAATATGTATAGTTTTAAAAAATCTAGTTCTCTTTTTCTTTTTTATTTCATTTTTCTTTTTCTCACGTGTGTATATTTAGGCTACTGTATATATAGTTAATATAATGTAGTTAATTTAAGAATTATATATATATATATATATATATATATATATATATATATATATATATAGCTAATTTAAAATTACACAAAAAACAATAGTAATATTATATATATTTCTCCTATTTTTTCCTTCAAGTGTGTGTATTATTACCTAAATAAGACATTTTATATAAAGTAAATATATTCTTAATTATACATTGTTCTACATTGTTGCTCATATTATCGTATTTAATCCTAGCAACATCCTAAATACATATCGTATTTAATCCTAGCGTACCAAACACTAATGCAAAGTATTCATGTGTTTATTTATTTCTTCTTTTTGGGGTCTCCTCGGGATTTCTCTCACTGAAGGGTGGGGCTCTATTGAGAACTGCCTCCAGCGGTTGGACAAGCACAGTTTTGTCTAGTAAACTCTTGTTAACGCTTTACCCAGCATCTGTCTGCTCGGAGAACAGGTTCATCCATCAAAAATAGATATTTAAAAATATCTCTGATGATGATATGTGTGTGTTAATCACTGGCGTGGCGCGTTAAAGTTGATGGTGGGCTGCCTCTCAAAGTTGTCACAAGTTGTTCAAACAGGAGGAGAGATATAATGCTTCTTCAACGAGACGAGCTTCACTGAAATAATGTAAGTGACTTTTACAAGTGGCTTAGCCTAATGTTACATATTCAGACTAAATCTCAAGTAAATTAATCTTGTGGTTTTCCCTGTTTAACTTTCGCTGACAATAAAGGGCTCTGATTAGTGGAAATAGAATTTGACCACAAGATATTGATACGTTTTAATAAATGTTTCAAATGTCGTCTAAAATGAATCCTAATAATAATACTATTAGAAACTGAGTTAGCTGTTAGACTGCTATATGTGTTTTATTTATATTTTTTATTTATATATATTTTCTCTTTTTTGAAACAACGTTGATATTCAAGTAGGTCATTTAGTTTTATAAATGGAAAGTGCATGTAGTCTTGTTTTACGTATGTATTGTGCGCATTTAGTTGTATTTTTCTTCTTTTACTTAGAGTGAAATATCCATAGCCCAAAAGAATGGGTGTCACATTACAGTGTTGGTGGGCAGATGAATTGCTTATTGGACTTTTAGATGACCGCAAATAAAACTGTAAACAACTAAATAGTATTTAAAATGTCTACGTCTAAATTATAGCTTCCACTCATAGTCTGTCTCTCTCACTATAGTAAGCTGCCTGCCTACACAGCGTTTTTAGGCATCACAGACATTTGATGTCCGACAGTCTACTTGATTTTAAGGCACAACCATGAAGTGGGTTAATGTGGAATTTCTTAGGTCATTAAATGAGATGAGCTCATGTCAGAGAAAAATGAGAGAATGATGAATATTCCATTTACCTGTAGTGTTGACAGCTGTAGTGAAGTAATTAAAAACTGTCCAAGTGTTGATGTACTTTTCAGTTACATCTAAGGTTTAGGTAACTCAGTAGTAGCTCATGTTAATGCAAATTCTTTTTATTTTGCATTATGATTTTCTTAGCATGAGAGTCTTAGCATTTTGAATACCAGAAGCGCCTGTTTCTGGTTTTCCAACTCATTTTTGCCATGATGAATCAAGTTCTTTATGCTGCTTGCACGGTCCCTTGAGTCGCTGACCCCATTCATGTGTATTTACATATGCTTAGGGGAGCATTCTGAACAATATTCATATGTTCCCTAATGTCATGTATTACATGAATTTTATATGGTGGTCTAAATAAACGGCCTCATTCTGATCACAGATGCCAAATGCACCACCTAACAGAGATGATATGAGGATTATCATTATGATTTGTAACAATGATTTATGTCTGGGTGTTGACTTACATTCCTCTTAGATAAGATTCCCTTCTCGTTTCATGCCCTATTTAATTATTTTATTCCACAATTGTGGCTTGCCTAATGAATACTACTGATGGCATGTTGTGGTTGTTTAATAAAATATGAATTCAGGGCCCTGTCTATTGTCCTGCTGGCTAATTCTGCCTTCGCTAAACTGCACTGTGGGCTGAAAATAGAGATCTCTATTATCTTTTGACAGTGGTTGTTAAAATGAAACAAGATCTTGGGACCTCACACAGTATCTTATAACTTCACACACTTCAAGTCTTGGCAACAAAAGCTTA
The DNA here is from genome assembly GCA_021397915.2 of Tor tambroides. Taxonomy (NCBI): domain Eukaryota; kingdom Metazoa; phylum Chordata; class Actinopteri; order Cypriniformes; family Cyprinidae; genus Tor; species Tor tambroides. The sequence goes on from JAFVLL020026049.1 coordinate 4,379, forward strand.
CAGACTATGTGTTATTAACCATAGTATCAAATGAAGCATTGCGATAATCTCATTAAAACATACTCAGTCTCAGATGGAGGGAATTTTCCGTCCATTTATAATAATGAAGACATTTATCACCCTAATACTAATACAGATGAACAATGCCCAATTAAACAAATAATGTCTTCGTCAGAATAACTTACGAGGTCTCTAGTGGTTGTCGTCTCCCGCTGGAATCTTCATTTTCCATAGACCTCGGATAATGACTCACCAGAACTCGCCTTCTTGGAAGCAGATTTCAGATCAGGGTTTGTTTGTTGAAATCCAGTTTCAAATTTGGCATCTTAATGTGGCTTGTAGTGAAAAGCCACAGATATGTGCAGTTGATTCTTCTGAGGTGGATGTGCGGATTGGTGCTACGTGCTTTCTAACTTTACTCTTTACTCCTTGATTCAATAAGAGAATCATTTGAAGAACTTTTTTTCTCTGGTTCTATAGAAAACCAGCTATGTTCTGATGTTTTAAAGAGCTTGGGAAAACAATATGCTGATCTGAATAACATTGATATTTATAGCTGTAACATCAGGACTCTTTTTTTATCTTTAAAGAAACAAAACCAACTCAAGAAGCCAAAAAATGTCCACGATAAAGGGGTTCTTTTTCTGAATCTGTGGTGCTACACGGAATCATTGAAGAGACTTTATTTTCAAAATTATTGTCAACTTCCCTTTCCAGTAAAAACCTAAAAATTCTGTTGGAGTTTTTGCAGCTAGTCAACAATCTGTGACAAAAAGCTCTCAGAAGGACCATTTTAAAGTTGAAAGCTGATGCTGATAGTGTCAGTAGCCTCTGCTAGAACAGCACAGTCTTTTTATGAAGGAATGAGAGCAGGGACTCCTGGGCAATGCTCCATATACAGTCCATTATTGTGGATCTGAAGAACCAAAATAGTGATCCATTCTGAGCAGGTTTTAGACTGCAATCATTGCTTTTAAGGGATGTGGAGTAGGTTCTTTTGTACTGCACATCTCAGTATCCTGACCTCTTTTTTTAACATGGATGGACATTGGATGGTTAGTGTATTGTAGGGTTAATAATAGTTTAAAGGGATAGTTCACCCAAAAGTGATTTTTTTTTTCACACTCATTTTGACTTACGTGTAACACAAGAAAACCTTTTCAAAAATGTCCCTGATTTTTGTCTGTACTGTGAAAGTCAATGGAGTTCAATGTTGTCTAGACCTCACTGACTTTCAAAATAATTATTTTGTGTTCTATATTACAGTCATGAGACGTTGACAGAATTTACGTTTTTTTGAGGGGTGCTCTGTCTCTTTAAGACCATGAAACAGCATTGTAGTTTTAAGCATTATCATTTTCTTTTTTTAGATACTGGTTTTCTGTATAGCTAAATAGCTTTTTCAAGGTATCCTTCCATTTATTTTAGCATATATGATATTTTTTATACATGCATGAACCACTTTAATAGATAACACACTCTCTTATGGTTTTTTTAGCCTCTGGTTTCCTGTCATTTCAAGTTTTGCTTTGTAAATAGTGGTGCACCCCTTTGTAAACCTCACCATCCGTGATCTTTTTCAGCAAACTTATTATGGCTGACGTGGGAGAGTGATTAGTCATTATGTAACGGGGCACTTTTTGCATGGCTGTGGTCACTGTTCTGACAAGAAAAAAATGGTTTCCATGCCACAAATACATAATTTAAACCTTCAAAGTTCTCCCAAATTATAGACGCATGAATAAAGATATTGTGCTCCTGCGTGTGTGTGAGAGTGAGAAAAGCTAATGCATGAAGTTTATGCCAGTTGCTGCGTATGGAGTGTTTTAAGTCAGTGACTAAGAAAACCAAAGACAACAATTCATGACGCAATTTGCATTTTTTGCACAAATAAACTCAAATTTGTTTCCAAACATCCATCAAATAATGTTCACGGCTTTAACGGCAATCCATTTAATGAAACCTTTAATGCAGTTGTGGTTTTTGTGTATTTACACTGTACTAAAATTACATGTAAGTAATAAATTGAATTGTGGTTTTGTTTTGAAATTTAATTTGCTAAATCTGATTGGCAGGATTTCGTTCATCAGTGGTAGGTGGTGGAGATGGAAGTTCCAGAACACTCTCGCAGTTTTCCTGCTGCTGCTCTGCTTTTCCGTCTCAGGTACAGGAGCTCTACAGTTATAAATGTAAAATGTCATAAAGCAAATAGTGTGTTATTAGGAAATGTAAGACATAGTTAAATTCTAATCTGAGATTATATGTATATTTTAGTGCTGTCAAAAAATTAATCGCGATTAATCGCATCCCAAATAAAAGTTTTTGTTTACATAATATATGTGTGTATACTGTGTATATTTATTATGTATATATAAATACAAACACATGCATGTATATATTTAAGAAAAACATGTTATATTTATATATTAAATATATTTTTATATAATATAAATTATATGAATATAAATATAAACTTTTAAATACATGTAAATATTTTCAAAATATATACTGTATGCGTGTGTCTTTATATATACAAAATAAATATATACAGAAGACACACATATATTGTGTAAACAAAAACTTTTATTTTGGATGCGATTAATCGCGATTAATCGTTTGACAGCCCTAGTATATTTATTGCATATCATGCCAATCAACATTGCTTCCATTTCATGAATTCATCTTTTCCCCTTTTTGATGTCTTTATTTCATATTTCATGTTTCTCTATTCATTTTATATATGTAATGTACATGTTTTAAACTTTCTCTCAGCTTCCTTACATTTGTTTAAATGACTTTCTTGCTCTATATCATGCTTTTTTAATCACCTTTAACATGTTTTTGTTGTCCTTGTCCTAGTCACAACCATTTTATACATGCAAAACATCTCAAAGTCATAAAAAGACATTTTTTTAAAATAACGCCACAATCACTTTAGTTGTGAAGAAATATCCTACATAAACTCCTCCATATATCAATGAAACAGGACCCAAGGGTGAGATCTGGCTCTGTCAGTGGTCTCACAGCATGCACTGATGGGCTAAACTGTTTACCGTGACTGCTTCTGTTTGTAGGCCAGTCATTACGCACAACATTTGTAGTTGTTTTTGTGAAGCTGACATGATCTTTGTTACTCCCGAGACGGAGTTATAATTCAGACGTGCTATTAATGATTTCAGAACCAAAAAACATGGCCTTAACTGGCAGCTTGAATCCTTAATCGGCCTGTTGTTGCTGAATTTAAGTTCTCTGTGTGCTGCATATGAAAAGCATGTGTCTTTTTAATATTAGTCGCATACCATGGCTCGCTTGATTTGTTCGTACTGTTATATTGGTCCAAGAAGGAACGTTTACGGTCTTTGGATGCCTGTCAGAAATGGTTTAGAGCAAAGATCAGATTTAATGCTGGGAATCAGCATCAGGGAAATTTCTAAAGCGCTTTAATAGTTTAAACAACGGACAAGCGAGTGCTAAAACTCTTTCAAAACAATGAAATTCGATTAATGTAAGCCACAGCAAAAACAAATAATGAAATAATCTCGTGCGGAGAAGGCCAAGAGCAATTTCGAACATCATTTTAGGACGTCCGCCTCTCGTAGGCATTCCAGACCTCACTTAAATCACGCCTAAATCAAATGTAGTTCAAACTTGGAAAATTCTTGATGAAAAAACTTGTTGATTAGATCTGATTCGTCACGTTCAGTAAACAGCGCACACAGACTCTCCATCCCAGACATGGAAGCTTTACTGTCCTCGTGCAAGAGGTTGTCATTAAAACCAGATGTGATTATGGCCCATAGAGAGACCAATCCCTTTGTGCATAAGTTCACAATATGCTTTTGTTTTTTGTTTTCATACCGAAACCGCAAATGTACACACAACTTGTCATATGTTTGTTCTTGGATGCCCTTGTTTTTCTGCCATGCTTCATAAGCCAAGGAGCCACGGGTGTGTTTATAGAGTTAAATCGCACTGAATCCTTATAACAACTGCTCCATGTTGATCAAGAGCAACGCAAAAAAAAGGGCACAAGTGATGGACTCAATTAAGGAACAGTTCCCCCAAAATGAAAACAATATCATTTACTCACCCTCATGCCATTCCAAGCCCAAGTTATTTTTTCTTGATTCCATTAAACACTAAATGAAATGCTGGGCGGAATGTCTAAGCTGTTTTTCCCATACAATGAAAGCAGATTTCAAAGTTTATAATTCTATGATTCAAAATGATAAAAAGCCTCATAAAACTGTTTTTAGTGCGAGAATTATTGTGGGATTATAGAGAATGTATCATGGACTACTTTATTGACCTTCACTTCATCAGCAGGCACTTCACAACAGTGCTCAAATCCCATATAGCAGCGTTTGTTTTTGTTTTTTTTTTAAAAAAGAACAGCTTGGACATTCTGCCTTGCATCTCCTTTTCTTTTTCATGAAAGAAAAAAATAACAGGCATCCGTAATGACAGAAAGGTGACTAAATGATGACAGGATTCGCATTTTTGGGTGAACTGTTAATTGACCCTTGGCAGATGAATGCAGCACACCTGAGGTACAAAGACAGCAGGTAAACTGCCAGGAGAGTGAGAGAAATGAGACACTTCAGGATTAAAGCTTTCACAAAATGTGACGCTGCTGAAAGGGCTATTTTTAATCTCCCAGGCCTTTTTAGCCTGAGATCCATGTATCTGGCATTCCATCTTTTGGCATCTTCCCTAAGCGCCCTTCTTCTAAAAGGACATTTTGAGATCAAAGCTCTCCTTTTCTCCTGTAAAATCATGCAGGCATTCTTTCATTGACCTTCATTTCATCAGCAGTCACTTCACAACACTGCGCAAATCCCATTTTATCACCAGTATTTTATTTTATTTTTTATTTTATTTTATTGGTATCACTGGAGTGCAAAAATGAGGTAGTAAACCAGTGCCTTTTTGAGTTAAATATGTTCTTAAACATAATTTTTATACAATTTTAAATGTGTTTAAGTTTAATTAATTACATTGTTCCATCTCATGCAAAATTAATATATTGTAATACATGTGTGATATAATTACACCTTCAAAAAGATAACAGGGTTGATATTACAAATTACATGTATTACATTTCATTTTCAACACATTTAACGCTATTACACTCAGCACGTAGTGAAAGCTGTTAGCAGATATTCATTGTTAAAGATGTTTTTACACATAAGGATATGAACCAGACAAATTGTACTTATTTTGAATGATCTCACTAGTGAGTAAATGACCTTTGAGTGCAGTGATCCTGTTTTGTACAGTTTGTGCGAATGAAATTCATTAAAAAAGGCAGGTGACGTGTTCTACTGAGATGAATCCGTCCTGGGTGGGAACCAGGATCTGAGCAGCACACGATATATTGTGCCAGTTAGAGCTGTGGCTTCTGTAGCACAGTTAGTCGTGCCGCTTTTTACTGTGGCCCACTCCGACAGCTTTGCACACAACTATAAAACAGCAGGATATTCCAGTAGCGTGATTCCATCCAATAGTGATTTCAGCCTCTCTGCAAAACACTCACAGGCCACTTGTCAAAAGCTGATCCCATTCCTTGCTTGTTTAAACCCCAGGCATGATGGCGGAAAGAATGATCTTTTTTCCCTCACCTCTTTACTTGTTTTTGCTGGACAACTGTTATGAATTTTCCACCGTTTTCTGTCCCAGGTGTGTCGATGGGGTCTTGTTTGTGGTGGGTTTTGTAGTGACCCAGTTCAGACTGGTCTGACATTCTGATTTGTGCGGTGTATTTGATCGTCCAGAAGGGACCAGGAGAATGCAAATGTGTAGAAACTTTAGCTTACGCTCCAATAAAAAGGGTCTGCTATGCATTTATGAAGTGTTGTTTGCATGTAGAGCCTGCTGGCTTTTCAATATGAAATAAAATCAAAAATGAGGTGGTTACATTTATAAAATCTATTTAGTTAAATTGTTTTACAGTTTACAACTTGCAGCGATACAGCCAACGATCATTTTGCCTTGGAGCCATAACACATAATGTGCTATACTTTATTAAATTCAGAGTCACTCTCCAAAACTAATTTTAATCACATATTTTGCCTTTTCTTGACTTATTTAGTTTAATTTAAATTTGGCTTGAATGCTGGCACAGGGCTGTGGGAAACAAACACAAGTGAAAATTTCTTATAGTGTTATTCCATTAAGAAATTATTCTTTATTTTGTACATTTATAAAACTTGACCTGAGGCACACAGTAACACTTCTGCAAGAAAATGTGTGTATATCACTAATTATGTATGTTAGTCATTTGTATCCTTTAAAGTTCATTCACATTTCCCTTGTAGTGTATTTGGTCTGGACCTGACTTAGACATAAGTATACTTAAGATAGCTTAAAATTAATGATAGCTTTCAAATGCTTTAAAGGGGTCATCGGATGCAAAATTCACTTTACAAGTTGATTAAACATAAATGTGTGTTGGAAGTGTGTGTACACATCCATCCTATAATGATAAAAATCCACGCAGTGGTTTTTTTAAAATCCCCTTTCTGAAATCAGGCTGTTCTGAGACTTCTGTCAGAATGGCATAGTTCTGTACAGGCCCCTCCCACGATAGTTGATTGACAAGGCTGTCTTACCTTAGGCCGGCCCTGAGTGAGCTGTAAACAGTCCGACCGACTCCGGTGCAGGGGAAGACAAGATGTCTCCAATTAAGCAATTGAAGTGTTTAGTTGTCGGATGTAATAATGAATATAGCAGTCGTCATTTACTCCTGATATCTGAGCCGCTGAAGAGGCAGAGGATTAATGTTACTCTTACTTTGAAGTGAATGCGCCCTTCCCCGATCTACATAAATGTGTCTATGTTCACCGCTTTATCTATAGAAGAAGTGAGTATAAGGGTTTTTTATGAATCTTTGCAAATCGCCTTTCCTAATAATGTGCTAGTTAGCCAGTTTCGCGGCTGAAGTTTAGTATGCTCCATAGATATATATACCTAGATGCCTCATTATCTTTTCTATGGGCCGCGATACGTAAGCCATCCGCCATTTTTGGAATGGTCCGCGAATCTTTGAGCGCAATGACTGTGTGCGTCTACAACTGCAAGTTATACGCTTGTATATCTTTGAATATTCATTGATTATTATGGTGAATGCGAGATGGCTGACGCATCAACGTATCTGGAGCGGTCGAATAGGGAATCTACACATATCTATGGTCTGCTCGTTACTCCACGGAAGAGAGGGGCGGAGTCAGCAGAGCTCACTAGCATTTAAAGCAACATGGACTAGAACAACGTGCTGAAGACAGAGCTGATTTTGACAGGGTAAAGAAGGTGTGTTTTACACTACCATTGAGAAATTTTAACCGAAGTATGTTATAGACTTTTCATTAAGACCCTAAAGAATCATATCAACTTCCGATGACCCCTTTAAAATAAGCTAAAACAAGAAAATTTAGTTAGAAACAACTTCAACAACTTGAGATATATATATATATATATATATATGTATATATATACGTTTTATTCCGTACATATTTTATTGTTTTTAGAGTGTGAACAAAGTTCATAAATTGCAACGGTAGTGATAATGTGCATTCATAGGTTTTCATAAAAAGACATCTTTTGACTCTAGAAATGCTTTTAAATGTCTGACCACTTAAAACAGAATCAGAAAGGAGAAAAGTTTGTGGTTTTGGCTTCTTGACAGTTTGAATTGAAATGTAAGTGGTCTGAAATTCAGCCTTTATATCAACTGTCCACTCTGGTGAACACAAGGCATGTAATGACTCAGGTCTCTGAAGAGAGCAAACTCTGTGGTTTAGTTTGTGTCCCCTTAAACGGAAGATCATTTTCCCTTTCTAGGGTGAATGCCCTTTATCCCTCTATTCTATTAGAGAGCAGTTCTCATGATTAAAGTGCTTCAGCTTTATTGTTCCCCACCTGAAATCTGTGTAAAGCCATCAAATCCCATATTTCCTGTTTCTCGTGAGGTACAATGACTATACCTGCGAGTTTCAAACCAACTACTATGAGTACCTTTTTTATGGCCACTAGTAGACCTTTATTCTTGGATGTTTCATGCAAAGAGTTTTAAAATTTCATGCATGAAAATTCAATTATTTGTTCTCAACAGTATTGTTACTGTAAAGGAAAAATTGTTTCTGCAGAAAGAAAAAAAAACTCATGGAATATTATTTACTTGGAGAGCATATAATAAATCATTGAAATTAGTTTGTCCTTTGACTGTTGGAATGGGTTATGAAATTTAACCCTCAGTAATTTTTGTTTACTTATATCAAGCTTGTCCTGAGGAAGCCACTGCATCTTGAGAAAGTTTAATTGCTCAGCGCTGCTCAATTTGCCAAAAAGTGCTGTGGTTTTTGCTTATGTGCTTTTCGGGACTGTATGAACAGAGGGCATTGTCTCTGAGTCAAGTTTTTTTTTTTTTCCATTGAAGACTTCACATCCGAGAGCTGCCTTGAGGGAACTTAAAGGATATGGTTGGTGACGTTGATCATAAGTCCATGAAATGGTTCAAGATTGTAGGTTGTCTTAATGGGAAAATGGCTCCAGGACTCCAACAGTAACGTACCATATCTCAATCAAACTTGATATCTGTCTCCCTTCCGTTCTGTCCTTGTCGATGCACTAACCCAGCGGCTATCTAAACACATCTTCCTGTCACCTGACTCCTCTCCTGTCCTTGGCCTCTTCTAATACCTGTCCTTTGCGAGCTAAAGTGACATGTGACCTGTTTGCTTGCAGTAGCACAGAGCTGCCAGAGTAGCGTCAGCTGCAATGTGGTGCTCACCGACTCCCAGGGCTCTTTTACCTCCCCCTGCTACCCCAATGACTACCCATCCAGTCAGGCCTGCAAGTGGACCATACAGGCCCCGACCGGCTTTATAGTGCAGATCACCTTCCTAGATTTTGAGCTTGAAGAAGCGCACGGCTGCATCTATGACCGCATCGTCATCAGCACTGGCACGAGCGATGCCAAATTTTGCGGCTTAACACCCAATGGACTAACTCTCAACTCCAGTGGCAATGTGATGGAGATTTCCTTTAACTCAGACTTTAGTGTCCAAAAGAAAGGCTTCCATATCAGTTACAGGCAAGGTATGTTTATTGCATGGCGAGCTCTTCACAGCATGTTTATTTATCTAAGATATTTTAATTGATCCTTTTTTATCATTCATGATTGATTTTAAGGAATCATTTAATTTATTCATATTTATTTCATAATGTATAATTAAATAGATTTTTTTTGTTCCCTGTTATGGTTTATTGGATGCCATGAATTGTTTTGCGGCTTAAAAAAAACAGATAATCTTTCCCCACAAGCGTGACAGCAAAAGCAGTGTTTTAATGCAGTGAATAATCATCAGACGTCATAGACAGCAGTATTATCAAGATTATGTTGCTGAACTCTATCGCTCCATTTCATATCACAGCTGCTCACATCATATTGCTTTGCCATTCACGCTATCAGTATCATCTCATTGAGTTCTTATGACCACGGTCACAATCATTTAACTACACTCTAAAAAAATGCTGGGTTAAATACAACCCAGTGCTGGGTAAAATATGGACGAACCCAGCGATTGGGTTGTTTAGACCCAGCGGTTGGGTTATTGCACAGAAGGTTGGGTTAAACATTTAACCCAACTGTTGGTTGAAAACAACCCAGCATGTGTTCTGTCCAATATTTATCCAGCACTGTGTTGTATTTAACCCAGTATTTTTTAGAGTGTATATTGAGTTATTTATTCAGCACTTCTCTCATTCTGTCTTCAAGTTTTCAGCCTGCAAAGTATTTTAATCAATGTTTTTTTTTCTTGTTTTTCAGAAAAAAATGACTAATTTATTCATTTAATTTTGTGACCTAATAAGGCTAGTTTTTAGATTATATAGATTACATTAAGTTTATATTTCATGCCCACTGGCATAGTTGCTTCTTTTTCATAAACGAATGGATGCCTGTTTTTGGAACAGAATGATGTGAACATTGTGGGGTGGAGTGGAGGTGGGGGCTTGAAGAAATATTTATTTTTATTATCAGTGTTGAAAACAGTTTGTAATTTCTGGTAGTATAAGGTAAAGTGTAAAATAATACATTTTTAAAAAGTGTCTCTTTAACTCTGAGGTGAAAACAATAAACTAAAATGTAAAATTGTTATATTGGTTTAACTAGAAGACATGATTTTTGTAGAATTTTTTGAAACACGGAAAGAGTTTGGGAAGTCACACATTCTATTTATTTAGGGTTGTAATTCTTTTTGTGAACAAAACTACAAATGCCTAGGTGTAGGCTCATTATCAGGCAACAAGGGTGCCTGTATAAATTGAAGGACACAGTTACGTTCAATGGAAAAGCACATACTCTTCTAAAAGAAATAACAACCTGCAAAAATAGCCTTTGTTATGAAGTCAGACAGGTGTGAAGGTACTCGTTAGTACCCAGTAGCTTACAGATTTAGACAATGTATTTTCTGTTAACTTCCCAGTGAAACAGGTTTGAAATGAAACACCTTTGAGATCAAGATCATTAGTGTTTGGTGTCCAGCAAACCCGTTGCTTGTTCTGTGATCAGTAGCGTCAGATGTCTGGTTATGTCAAAAAGCATCATGAATATAGAGTGCAGGGATCTAATACTACAACTGGAGGTGTATTTTTCCATTCCAAATTGCTTGTGGTTTTTATAGTGAGACGGCCAACAGACACAAACTTCCGCCAATTTAAATAAAATGTGTCAGCAAATCTGACTTAAAAGAGGTGTTTTAACATGGGCAAAAGAATATGATTGTCCAGTTTGGAAGAAGTTTAATAAGTTTGTCTTAGAGTGACTACTTAATATAATGTTCCTGACAAACTTGGATGATTTCAGACATTAATGTTTCTCTTCTTTTCTCATGTGTGTATAATGAAACAGTTACTCAATATTAGCTGATGCTCATTTGAATTTAGTCTGTGTTGTCCTGTTTAACCAATTTGGAGACCATAAAGAGGTTTGAATGAACCATTTTCTATTCCACAATAACTAAGTGCATGCATTTGTGTCATATTTTAAGATCTAATGTTTTTCACTCTTGCAGTGGCAGTGGCACTGAGGAACCAGAAGGTCACAATGCCAAAAAGCAGCAAGAATGTAGTGAGAGTGGCCAATTCAGTCTCCATCCCAGTTCTCACTGCGTTCACTGTGTGCTTTGAGATCGCCCGCACGGCCCAGAAAAGTACAGAGACCATCTTTACCTTGTCTGATGCTGATGGCACATCCATTTTGGCATTTGAGAAGACAGGCAGAGGAATGGAGCTGTTCATCGACGGTTCCTACTGCTCTGTAAATGACCTGCTCACCAGTTCAGACATCACATCCAGCATGACGCCCATCTGCCTCACCTGGACCAAGTCCAGCGGCCTTGTGGCAGTGTACTTTGGAGGCCACTATCGAGCCAAAACCTGCGCAGCCTCTCAGGTTTACACCTTGCCGAGTGGGGGAAGCCTCCAGCTTGCAGGAAAGGGGTCAAGCTCGGTCAGTGTGGATGATCAGAATTTGGATGGCTTCATGTACAATTTCCGATTGTGGGATTACGCCATGCCCTACTCTGAGCTGTCTGTCCTCACCTGTGATGTCGAGGGAAACGTCATCGACTGGGATCATCGCTTCTGGAATATCCCAGGCAGTTACACGCAGACCGACAGCACTCTCAGCTGTAGTGAGTATACGGTTTCAGTTCTATTGTGCGGAAGCTGGTTTATTATAAATTAATAAATGGGAGGGATTAAATTGAGAAGCCATCATACACAACTCAGTGGCTTATTGTTTTGCCCACTAGTACCATTTTTTCTTAAAGTATGAGATAAATGAAACAATAATCTAATAAAATGTCAAATTAAAACATTTATTAATTTATTTATTTATGTGTTAAATTATAGTGTCGAGTTATTATATTAGATATTTTTATTATATATTTTTTCATTGCAAAATGAAACTGTTAGGCCCTCTTTATACTTGGCATTGGAATAAGCCATTACACAAGGTATAAGAGAACAATTTAGTTTGTCTGATGAATCCAAAATCTGAAATTAGTTTCTGCATTAAAAACACATTCAGAGGTGGTCACAGACCACATCTGACCACATTTGTGACCCTGGACCACAAAACCAGTCTTAAGTCGCTGGGGTATATTTGTAGCAATAGCCAAAAATACATTGTATGGGTCAAAATTAT